>CABHPQ010153505.1:0-37983 GCA_902168405.1 Peromyscus aztecus | reverse complement strand
TGTGTTTACTTGGTTGGGTCTGAGCGGCTGTGGGACTGGCAGGTGAAAGAGATTTATCCTGACCATGAGCCAGGCAGGAAAACTCTAGCTACACCTCATGATCTTAGCCTGTTGAGATCCTGAACAGACTATTTTATACCCACCTCCATTTATCCTCTCCATCCTAGTACCCGCCCCCAACCCTGAGGCCTCTGTGACCAGAGGAAAGAAGGGAACTATTCATGACGCTGGCCCTAGCCACCCCAAGTCTAATGACCCATTTCTGAACAGGGTGAAGATACGTGTGTGGAGAAGAGTCATCCTGTGTGCCTGTGACCACTTCTGTTGTTCATTCCCTAGCCAAGACCTTAGCCAAGCTACCACTGTGTGGCTGAAGCCAGGTGAGAAGGGTCTGTTGAGTTTTCTCCATTGGGCTCTTTCCTATTTATAGCTTCTCTTCAGCAGCGTCCACTGCTGATGGCAGCACACAGGTTCTAACCTACCCGAAACCTCTAGGAAGATTCCAGCCTTGTCTGAAAGAGAGCAGCGTCCTACAGGAGGAATCCTTGCTCCCTGCCTCTATGGCTTGGTCCAGAAGGGAACAGTGCACTCTCTCCAGCTCAAGCATGGAGGGGACGACTGTCCTGTGCTGTATGTGGGGATGGTCAGTCCACAGCAACCCTGGGAGAGTCTCCTATCTCCATTCTGCTGACGAAGACACTGCACTTCGCTGGGAAGAAGCATCCTTGGCCAGTTTGTCAGCCTGAGGGATTCTCTGTCTGAATCCCTGGATGGCTGGCTCTCATGTGGTTTCTAGGTTGTTTGTTATCTGTTTGTTTTTTACCCAGACTGTGTCACATACAAAGTGTCTTCTTTGGGGAGAAAGAAACTCAAAACAGTTAAAAAGAGCAGAAAACATCTGTGGAGTTCTGTCTGAGTAATTGAAGCCAATCTTCCTACAATCTTTCCCCCTTCCTGATCATTGTTTCAGGCCAATCTCAGGGAAGCTAGGCTCTAGGAAATTAGACTCCCTGCCTCTGACCCTGTCCCCAAGGACTTCCATACAGGTGAAACTACAGCGCTAAAGATGTACCATGGGAGGGCGAGAAGAGTGGACAAAAGATGCCCGTGAACAGATGACCTATGGGCCTCACTCATTCTTAGCTCTCCCCTTCCCTCTCCATTTGTAAATCCCAGGAAGAACCTTTTTTTTTTCTTTCTCCAGCCAGTTTCTCAACCTATTGTTCAAACAAAGCATCATCCTTGTAAGAATGACTGCCAAGGTCTGAACTGCAGTCCATAAAATGTAAGAGTGGGAAGGGTCATGCTAACAGCCCATGTTCACTGAATTCTTGTTTCATAGCCAGACACCACTTTCGAGACAACACACACACACACACACACACACACACACACACACACACACACGTACATATGCGCAAATGCAAAGATCACAGTGAAGCCCATAGTGGGTTTTTCATCTCTTATGAAGGGGAACTTAAACAACCAGGCTCCTAGAAGCTTCTCTGCCACTCAAAGATCATCCCTGCTGCTGCCCCCTCCCCATTCCACAGGCTAGGTAGGAAACAAGCTCAGGTCAAGGTCAGAACCAGTAGAAATGTCAGAACTCAGGGCTCTTTACTGTATCTGGGGTCTCAGTACCTAAGACTTCAGGAATACACTAATTACCGCACTTGGAGTTTGATCCCATCTAACACTTCAAAGTAGACAATTCCTAAATGCATATTTATCTGGATGTGCCAGTGGCAGACATCTGCACTGCACTCGAGCATCCCTAATGGGCTCAGAGGCTAAATATAGCTTCCACCTATGGGTTAAATATAGTCTTCACTCCTCGCCTCCCCAGCAGGCGGATGCAGACAGAAGCCAGGAGGAACCATGGCGCCGTGCACATCCAGCAGAGCTCCAGCAACCACTGCAAATGCTCCCTGCGAGGATGGCAAATATTTTGATAATCTTTCCCCCACCAGGATTCTCCCGTGCTGAACAACTGGACACAGTCGGGAGCCTTCTCTCAGAATTCCACAGGAAGAAACATTACATCAGGGGAGGGATCCGAGTCTCTTGACTGTGGAGGAGGGAAATGGACTACTCTCAGGTACACACAGAAGACAGCAGAGGCCTGTCCAGAGGTCCAGGGTGGGGAGGTGAGGAGCCTTCAGGGGACAGCATCCGGGGAAAGGTGACAGCAGGGTCACTGAGAGCATAGCCTTGGGGCGACTCCACCCCAGCTGTGAGGGCTGCTTCTGCCGCTTCAAACAGCGTGATCTTAGCCACATGCTTTGGCTTTCTGCCGTCTCAGGACTAGGATCCTCTCCAGACCCCAAGCCCCTTCAGGGATGGCAGGAAGAGGCCTACATGACCTGTGCTCCACGGCACAAGTCTCCCCTGTAGCCACTGGAATTAGGGTTCATTCTAATCAGATGAGGATGCTGAGGACCCCCCTTTACAGGTCTGTCTACTGGGCAGTGGGGGAAGCCCCAGATTCCTTCCTCAAGACATATGTTCACAAAGACAGATTATTGTTTTTGAAAAACACATAGACAAATCAGAAAGCATTTGCAAAAAGTAGAAATAGTACAAAGCCACGGGGCGGGGGGGGGGGGGTGGAATACAGGTGAGGGAATGTGGCAGAGCGCTGGGTTCCAGGGCCGCTGAGGATTTCTCTGTCCCCACTTTATGGACTTTCAGGCCCCGGCCCCAGGGCTGACAGATAGACATGATTTTGTCTTTGGCCATGGCGCCTACAGTCCTTGTTAGACAGGCTTGCCCTGGGGCCCAACATTCTCTAAGTGACTCACCAGTGAGGCAGCAGGTGCCTGCAACATAGGAGCCATTTCCTGTGTCTCTGAGCAGTCAGGCATCCTAGAGGACCCCACCTTCATTTTTTCCCAAAAGGACCTGAGGGTCAGGGTAGAACCTGGACTAAGTCTGTAGACAGCGGCCTGGGTGCCGGCTGCTGATGGACGTGTGCTGTGCACAGTCCCGTAGACAGAGTCAGAGTGGGCACTTATCCAGGAAAGCAGTCTCACTTTCTTAGATTAGACAGGGACCATCCCACCGGCCCCCAAGGAGAGAAATTCTAGCAAGGACATCCAGTCACAACGTGACATTGTCATCGACAAAGTTTACACTCAAAAAACTCCATAATTGAGTTACAGAAAGAGCTCATGTTTTACATAAGATTTTGTTTGGGGCCATGTTCTTAGCTATCTTTAGCGGCATTTGGCCCCTGGGCTGCAGGTTGTACACACCTAGAAGAGCTAATATACCAACCTTACACACTCCCCCTCTTCTCAGACAATTTCACCACAGACCAGTTCCTGACGCCAAGCCCCCCACTGCTTCCATCTTCCCAGGATTCCATCTCCGGTTTAACGTTATGGGGGAAAGCCTGTGTCTAGAGGTGGAGGTGGGGTAGGGGCACAGGAAAAGGAGTGTTGACAAGACCTTCCAGCACACTGACCACAAAGGACTCTAAAAACCAGTCTCAACCAGTCTGTACCAATGACTTACCAGCTTAGGCGCAGGACAGCTGGGCACAGCAACCGGATCCAGACACGACACCTACATCTCATCAGTGGAAGTAGCTCTGCTGGCCACAGGTCCTGGTGTCGATGTGCTCGGGCTGAGAATCTGCGTAGAGGGGTGGATCTGCTGCGCGGTGCGCAATACCCTTTGTGTCTGACTTGATTCCGTTGCTCTGGCACTGAAACAGACCTGAGCCCAAAGCGTGTCATTAAGACAGGAGGTCAGGTCACAACCAAGCCCCCTCTAAAAACCACGCACCACCCTGTGACCGGGAATGAGCAGGTCCCAGTTCTCCCAGGAGCACCAGCCTTGTGTTTCAGGACAACCGTGTTGACATTTTGTTTGTGCTCTGGAGATCAGAGTGCGGAGCTAGCCACTAGTTAACCATGGAGGCCAGGCAGTGGTGGCTCACACCTTTAATCCCAGCACTTGGGAGGAGGAAGCAGGAAGGTCAAAAGTTCAAGGCCACTCTGGGCTACATGAGATTGATCCAGTCTAAAAGAGAAACAGAGCCAGGTGATGGAAGCTCATGCCTTTAATCCCAGCACTAGGGAGGTGGAGACAGGAATAGACCGAGGGAGGAGACAGGAGTTCAGCCCCTTTTCCATCTGAGGAGTCCTGGAGGTAAGACGTGACTTTGACTGCTCTTTTACGTCTCTGATCTTTCAGCATTTACCCCATATCTGACTCCGGGTTTTTATTATTAAGACCAATTAGAATTCACACTACACGTAACTCTACTTCGCTGTTCCCACAGGACAGAGAGCCACCCTGTTTCTTAACTCCACAGTACTGCATTAGAAATACTCATGTCATCATGGTAGTCTGAGAGGCAGCTCCCCACACACTGCAGGCTTAGGACCTGACCCTGGCTGTGCCCATTGCTGTACCCTCTAGGCAGCAGATAAGTGGATCAAGACCAGAGAAGGCAACTGCCCTTTGCGGTCTGATCTCGGGTGATCTCAGTGAGAAGGTGGACTGCTTAGAGTTACCTAGAAATGGAACTGTGGCCAGGCCAGGCCCAGGCCCCTTTAAGATTCTGGAGGGGAGGTAGGTTGCATGTAAAGTTTGTAAAGTGTGGAGTCTTATTGAGGAGAAATGAAAAAATGCATTCATAAACAGGAAAAATTAGAGGAGCTTTTTATATTTTATTTTTTTATAATTATAATTGTATAATGAATGAACTTCTCGTGTAGAGAAAGGGGATGCCCACATGGCACAGTGCACTTGTGGAGGTCAGAGGACAACTGGCCAGAGGTCCTCAACCTTCCTGATGCTGCGACCCTTTAATACAGGTCCCCATGTCATGGTGACTTCCAACCATAAAATTATTTTCATTGCTACCTCATAACTGTAAGTTTGCTACTGTTATGAATTGTAATATAAATATCTGATCTACAAGATATCTGATATGTGGCCCCCTGTGAAAGGGTTGTTCAAACCCCCAAGGGGGTCATGACCCACACATTGAGAACCACTGCTGTAGCTGATTTTTTTTTTTTTTTTTTTTTTTTCTCTCCACCATGTGAATGCCAGGGATTCAAACTTAGGTTGTCAGTCAGACTTGGCAGCAAGCATCGTTACCAGCTAAGAATTTCTAATACTCAAAAATGATTGACATTTAACAACCAGTGTGTGTGTGTGTGTGTGTGTGTGTGTGTGTGTGTGTGTGTGTGTGATTTACTATTATAAAAACCGAAACTCCTCTGTGAGCTTTCTAATTATGCATATGTAAGATGAAAACAAATAATACAGGTATATTCTTTGATTTTCTAAAGTGCTTCTACAGATGCATTCACTTGTTTATTGACAAAGATCCAGACATTATTCCAGCTCCAGGAGATCACAGCTATGAGCAACAAAGGTAAGATGACAGCGCCCCGCCCCAGCCACACACACACACACACACACACACACACACACACACACGCACACGCACACGCACACGCACACACACTTCTGTTGGCTAGGGTGGATAGACTGTATTTATCTGATGATGAGTTCAGAGAGTGGTAAGTGTCATGAGGACCAGAAAGTCAGGCGAGGACCAGAGTGGTGGCTGTGCTGTCCTCCAAGACAGTCGTGGGAGCTCACTTAAACCGAAGTCTAAATTATTGAAATGAAACGAGACAAGAATGCAGCTCTTAAGTTCACTCCATCCGCATGCCCAGTACTAACAACCACACGAGGCTGGTGGCTGGTGGCACGGGTACAGAACACTTAACCCTTGCAGAACTAATGACGAAGAACTAAGAGAGAGGGGGCCAATGCAAACTGGGTGGCCGGAAGGCCTGTCTGAGGAGGGGCCTTGAGCAGGAGTCTGAAAATGAGAAGAAACCAGTGGCTGACTGGCAGGGGGCGGAGTCTGGGTGAAGGAGGGTGGTGGTTTGGATAAGAACGGTCCCCATTGGCTCATATATTTGAATGCCTGGTCATCTGGGTGGGGCACTACTTGAGAGGGATTAAGAGGCGTGGCCTTGCTGGAGGAAGTGTGTCACTGGAGGTGGGCTCTGGGCTTTCAAAAGCCCAAACTAGTCCCAGTGTCACCCTCTCTTCTTGCTGCCTGTGGATCCAGACGTAGAACGCCCAGCTACTTCTCCAGCACCATGTCTGCCTGCACCATGCTCCCTGCCAGGATGACAATGAACTAAACCTCCGAGACTGTAAGCCAGCCCCAATTTAATGCTTTCCTTTGTATTCACAGCAGTAGAGCTCTGACTGAGACAAGGGGGCAGCGATGACAGGCAGGCACATCCAGACTCTGCACAGAGAAATGTAAGAATACGTTTGGCAAAGTCGAGGAAGAGAAATATTGGCGTGGTGGAAGTGTGACCTTGGGGTACGAGAGACAACAGCAGCAATGAAGTCAAAAGTAATAAGTAGAGAGGACAGCCGTGGTCACCACGTGACAGCAGGATCAGCCAGGTGGGTACTACTACCAAGCAAACAAGAGCCAGCAGACCCAGGGGACAGACTACCAAAGCTGCACAGCCAGTGAGGGAACAGACTGGAGTCCAGCTGGGGGTGTGGCCTCCATGGGTTGATGGAAGTCACTGCGTGGCTTTAAGTACCTATTCACAGTGGGAGGACAAGATTACAGAGAACCGCGTCAGTCAGGGACTACCTGTCTATCTGAGGCAATGCCTACCCTGGCTCTAGCTAGCAGTTCCTCAGTCTGTTTTCCTTTTAAACTTTTGGCTTATTGCTTTGTTTATGAAAGGGTGTCACTCAGCAGCCCCAACTGGCCTCAGACTTACAGTCCAGAGATTGAACTTTTGTTTTTCATCATTTACTTATCTTCAAAGACTACGGAAAAATAAATAATCTATGACTTCTATGAACGCACACACACACACCTGTAGCGATAACGCCAGCGCTACCACCACCCGTTCACCATGTCCGAGCGAGGGGCTGTGGATCAAAAAACAGAGACAAAAGGCAGCGGGTCACTCGCCTCAGCAGAATGCCAAATGCCGTTTATTGAAGGAGGGAGGAAACCTTAAATACAGGCTTACCCACAGTGGGAGAACCCCAGAGGGCAGAAGTTTGCTACTGATGTTTACAATCTTGCATCTAAGCTGTTAACGCCCAATATGCAGGATACACAAACAAGGAACTTCCCTTAAGCATTCAGGAGGGTGGAAACCAGCAGGGAATTAGCATAGGGAGGACATCTGGTCAAGGTCGGCAAGCAGGCAACAGCTTACTCAATATGGAAGGAGGTCAGGGCCCTACACACACCCCTGAGAGTTGGTTACTCCAAACTCAATGCATACAACCCGACTTTCCAGTCATTGCTCAGGACCATTTCAACCCAGTCTTAACCTTGTCTGGATTTAAAGCGCCATCCTTACAGTCTTTAAATGGCTATGAAACCGCGCCAAGTGTCTCCCGGTTGAGAAGTCTGACTTGAGTTGGTTCTGGCGCTACTCAAGGTTGTTTTCAGTTTCTGTGAGGAGAGGGTAGACTCAGGAGAGAACCCGAGGAGTGGGTTTCTGTGAGGAAGAGGGCCTCCTGAGCTGCGTGGAACTTCCACATCCTGTTCTTGAGCATTTAGTGTGGCAGGTGCCAAGACTGCAGGGATAATCATGTCTCCTCAGGCCAAATCACCCTACAACACTCACTTTGCATGTAGGGTCTGAGTGTTCCAGGCTCCCTTGTAAAAGAAGAAATGAGGTAATGAAATTAACAGACCTCCTGGAAGGAAAACTGGAGTGATGTTTTATATTACTTACTCCGGGTCTCTACATATAACTGACTTAGTTAAATAAGGGAAAACTGGAATGGTGTTTTATATTACTTACTCCGGGTCTCTACACATAACTGACTTAGTTGCTTAGATAAAAGGTAACTTCTAGTTGGGCTTAGTGGTGCAAGCCTGTAATCCCAGCACTTGGAAGGTAGAGGGATGATTAAGAGTTTGAAGCCAGCCTTAGGTACATAGAATCCAAAGCTAGACTGAGTTACACGAGACCTGTCTCAACAACTCAACTTCTAACCCTCTCTAGCCTGCAACACTTTCCCTGACCAAATCCAAGTGGTTCGTTAGATCTCTTCTAGTAGTGATGGGCAGGCAGTTCAACCATCATTTCCCTTCCAGCCATAGCTGCTTTCCGTGGTGGCCTGCTGCTGGGTACAGGCTTACATCAAGGTTCTAACTCCTCAGTATTGCCCATACGGGGTACTGCTTTTCCTATTGTTTGATTGTTTGGTTGGTGTTTTTTGAGACAGGGTATCACTATGTAGGCCCAAGTTGACCTTAATCCTCTGTAATCTTTCTCCTTGGCCTCGTGAATGTTCATATTAAAGTGTGTATCACTACACCTGGCCACCCTTCCCTATTTATGTCAGAATATTTAGCCTCTCTAGGGTGGCCTTTCTTTATTACTAAAATGAGGATAATTGCTGATAAATGCTATTCAATTTCTTGGCACTGTTATGGGAATTAAGGAGGTTAAGGTAGAATTAATGAGGTCAAACAACCATTATCACTGTAAACAATGATGTCATATGATCAGTACTGAAGAGGATAGGAAGGGAGGTGGCCATATCCCCAACCCAGTCTCAAGGCCAGGGTGAGTAAGAATCCATGCACTCCCCAAGGTCTCCCCAGATTAGCCAGCGGGTTTCCATAAGCTCCAGATGCTGCACCAAAGTCACCCATAGACTGGTCGAGCACCGCCACAAGCCCCCGTCGCAGTTCCTGCTGGCTCAGCAAAGGAGCAGCCAGCCAGCCACTTCCTATCTGTCTCCCTGGCGTCCAGCCAACTGGCTGGGTCAGAGGCAGCAGCTCCTATGCAAAATGTAAAAGCAAACCTCTGTGCCAGGAAGTCACCCTCCTCCGGGGGGAGCTGCGCTCTCTCGGGTTCTGCCTGGGGAGTGAATAACCTGGGGGTCAAGCTGCTTGGGTCCCACACTGAGGAGGCCTTCCTTAGGCTCGCCTTCCCGACACCCATCCTGGCCAGCTGTTTCTTTGCCTGCTGTCTCGAGAGCTGATGATTTCACAGGCAGTGACTCATAACTGTTTTCTTATTTTCCAGGGAAGTCTTGTGTACAGTAAGCCATCTCCAGGTAAGGGAAGCCTTCACTTTTCGACACGGTGAAGAGACTTGGAGTGTGTTCGGAGCACAGATGTGGAGCCACATTATCTGAGTTTGAATCTGGAGCTGCCACTCTCAGTGTTGGGTATGACGGGGACACGCTATTTAACTCTCTGTGTCTCGGTGTCCTCGTTTGCAAAACGCTGCAGTAGTAGGACTTACATGGTAGGTATTGATGAGGGTTAAGTGAGTTGGTATCTATATGTGCCTGGAACATAGAAGGTACACATATCAGTGCTTGATAAATAAATTCCGATAATGGAGAATTGGCCATATAAACTCCGCATACTCATTAAAATCTTCATAGGAGCATGGAAATACATTCATGATCTATTATAAGTGAAACTGATTTTTGTTGTTGTTGTTGTTTTGTTTTTCGAGACAGCGTTTCTCTGTGTAGCTTTGGCGCCTTTCCTGGAACTCACTCTGTAGCCCAGCCTGGCCTCGAACTCACAGAGATCCACCTGCCTCTGCCTCCCAAGTGCTGGGATTAAAGGAGTGTGCCACCACTGCCTGGCCTGTGAAACTGATTTTTAAAAACTGAACAGTTTATATCATTTAAGAAAGACAATAAAGCCGGGCAGTGGTGGCGCACACCTTTAATCCCAGCACTCAAGAGGCAGAGCCAGGGGTTCTGTGAGTTCGAGGCCAGCCTTGTTTACAGAGCGAGATCCAGGACAGGCACCAAAACTACACAGAGAAACCCTGTCTCAACTCCCCTCCCCCTGCCCCTGCAAGAAAGACAATGAATCTAGGGCAGAAGAGGGGGCTCAGCAGTTAAGAATGCTAACCGTTCTAATAAAGGACCAGAGTTCAAATCCCAGCACCGACACCAGGTGGCTCATAAACACCTCTAACTCCAGCTCCAAAGGACTCAGTACCCCTCTGGCCTTCAGGAACACTTGCACACACATGTGTGCATACACACAGAGTCACAATACATCTTTAAATAAAGAAAGAAATCTATATAAATGAAAATATTGAAGTCTTTTATTCTATAGCAGAAAGGATCTTTCTGCTTTCCAAATTCCCTGTAGTCTATGTATATTACTTAAGTAATTAAAAAAACAATAAAAATTATTCAGAAAGAGATCAAATGAAATGAATGTGCAGAATCCAGATGAAATGATCGTGCTTTAAAGTCCTAACAACAAGATCCCCATGGTCCACAATCCTGTGAGGCTAAGTCACGATCAACATCACATGCCATAGAGAAGTCAAGCATTACCATAAAAACATCCCATAGTATTAAATGTTCCTGTGAATGCGTTGCACCATCTGCCTTCTGGGAGTAATCAAAAGCCAACTGCACCTCCAGAGTCAGACCTGGATCTTACCTAAACAGCAGCTGACCCGCATACATCAAATCACCAGACAGCCCACCCACCATGTGAAGCAATGGGCTGAGCAAGGTGGTGAGTGAGGCGGGGGTCATGAGAAATCTGAGTGCAGACGGGACAGGACAGGGTCGGGTGACATTCCTCTAGCCACTGAGTCAGAGGTTTCAAGGAGGAAATGGAACCTTAGGGGCTAGTGAAATAAAGGAAGGAGATAAGCATCCCATCTCGATACTCATTTGTGGAGAATGTGATTGGGGACCAGTAAGGCAAGAGCTACCCCTGAACCAAGAGCTTCAGCAAATCACTTCCCAACCTTGCAAAACAATTACAACTTCCAAGTATCCCGAATCTGGAAAGAGCACCAAAATCCTAACCACTGGATACCAGGGATGCTAGTACACAGCATCTGGAGCCCACTTGCAAATAAATAAGACCCCACATACCCTGCATCTGGATTTCAGATGGATGAGACTAGCGTTAAATGGAAGCCTGTGTGTACCAGAGAACGAACGTTAGGATGGATCCGGAAACCATGTCAGCACATGCCAACATGCCTCCTTTGGCTTGGCCTCTAACACTTGTCATTTTATCCAAACCATGGTGGGTCCTTTGAAAAATGTCATAATCTTTTTCTTCTCTGCATGTTTAGCTCTTAAATTCTTTCCCTGGCATCCCATCGCACCCCAAAGATGGGAGGCGCTTTGGAAGAAAATTAAATGCTACTAGCAAATTCTGAAGCTGGGTGGCCTCGGGAGACTTTGGGCTGACAGAAACGGGGTTTCGTTTCCTCCTTCAATCTTTTCAAATGTCGGGGCCAGAGGGCTCCACCCCTGTACAGTTTACCCTATTCTCAAACTGCATCGGTAACTGTATAAAAAGGACCGTCCTGACACTCTCTAAAACACACGAATTGGCCGGAGTTGCTGCTTCCTTCCCAAAGAATAATGGTGTCTGGGGTGGCCTTTGCTCTACAGGGGACAGCCCAAGGCTCAGGCTGTTCTATGTCTCCATGAAAGGTGACAGGGATGACAACATCCAGACATTTCCATTCGTGTCCGTCGGCATCTGCGTCTAAAGCTCCAGGCTCGCAAAAGCAGAGAACACAAATTTTCTATCAGGAGGATGGATTGTGTCTTTGAAGAAGGTATTTCTCTTTAAAATCCCTGATAGTTTTCTTTTGGAAAGCAGGGGGTAGAGGGGGGCCGTGATGAGAGAGTTATTTCTAGTCATGACATGTGGTTCATGCCACAGAGAAAAAAAAAGAAGGGGTCTACAGAGGCCGAAATAGAACCCTTGGGAACACTCAGGCACCAGGGGTGAGCCCAGGCCTGTGAAGTGGGGCCAGTGCTCCCTTCATGTGACCTCCGGTGTTCAAGGGCCACACTGCTCTCCATCACACTGCCTTTCTTCTCCTCTGGTTCCTCCCAGTCTGTGGTCTGTTCAAAGCGTACCCAGCAGGGAAGTGGGACCAAGGAGTCTGCCCGACCAGGAAGTGGTTTTGAGCAAATGCTGAGTTCTAAACTCTTCCTGAAAATGGCTCTCTCAAGCTTCAGTGGAGTCCGGCTGTGGTCTACACAGGTGTTTGTCAGTGGCTCCCCGAACATGGGAGCCGTCGCTCTCAGAATCGCTCACCGTGTGCTGTGGTTTGAATGTGTCCACCCAAACACGGGGTTGGGAAGTTAAACCTCACATTCATTTGTTAAGGGTATTTGGATAAGGAATCTGTGAGAATAATTAGTATTAGATACATTCATGAGGGACAGGACTTCTGTGATGGCATCGGTGACTTCAGAAGAGGAAGAGAGACCCGTGCTAGTACACTTGCTCTCCCACCACGTGATGCCCCCTGCCCTATCGTGGTACAGCAAGAAGATGTGGCATCAGGCTCTTATACCTCCCACCTTCAGAGCTGCGAGACAAAGGAGCCTCTATTCTTTGTAAATTGCTTGGCCTCAGGGTATTCAGAGGTAGAAACAGAAAGTGGAGGAAAACATCCTCTGTGTAAATGTCTTGAACTAGGGTCGTTGAATTAGGACTAATGGTCCAACAGTCAACCCTTCCCACCTTTCCTTTTCAAGGAAGAAGGAAGAAGGGGGTTATTTTCTGTACTAGAGAAAAGGGAAGGTGTTTCACGCAAATCCTTTTGTGTTGTCTTAAATTTTTCTATTTCTTATTTATGGGATCATAGATGAGAGAAACTCTTCCATCCGATCAGCCTGATTCTCCTCTATTACGACCAGGGTTTCACTTCTTCTGTGACGTCACAGGAGAATCTTTTTCCTCGATGGTTCATTGTGTAATTAACTCACATATCTACTTTAAATAAGTAATGCAGTTTTAAGAAAAGGAGTTACATATAAATTATCTTCCTATAATCAAGTCCCAAAATGAGTGAACCTACTTGATTCTGTGTTTCCTTTGCTTTTCCTATGCTTTGGGTGCGGGGGAGACATACTCATAGCTTTAGATACTTTTCAAATAGAAAAGGAAAGTTAGACCAACTTAACTGATAGGAGTCTAAGTGTCTCCGGATTCCGGAAGCAGTACATGCTTTCCCGGTGGGATAGGGATTGGGGAGATGGGAAGTTAGGAACCAAGAAAGGCTGACCAAGAGCAGGCTTTCCCAATCAAGTGGCCTTTTTCCTTCCGTCTTTGCTGGAGGCCCTGGACCTGGAAAGTCTGGCTAGCTCAATTGTCCCTGCACAGCTGGAGCTGGAGAAGCCTCACTCCTGCTGCACCCCCCACCTCTCTTTGTCTCTTCCCTCAGAGACCTTGAAGGACAACCCTGAGAAGGGACGTGAGAACTCAGCACTCGTCTGGAACACTAGCAGGGGAGGCCGAGTCTTAGTCCAGAGTAACCCACAAACTCAGTGCAGAGCCTCCGAGACCCTGCTGAGCATTTCCCCAAGCCCAACACCTCACCAGCATCCTGCCCATCAACCCCACCATTCCTCCCCAAGGCTCACTGTCATGACTGAGAAGTCCCTAAGGCTGTAAGATCAGAGCAGCCTCAGTGGTGGCTTGTGAGCTTTAGGCCTAGCGCACAGAGGCCATTCAGTCCCAAGAGTTAGGACTGCTGTCCAGTTCTGTCCTCGATGCTCCTCCAACCCCACTTACTGCTTGTTTTCAGCCTCTCTATTTTCCAACAAAGTGACTGTACTAGTTCTCCACCTCGATAACAAACGCCTGAGACGAGGTAAATTCTGGTGATCCATATCAGAGACGTTGACCCGTGGGTTGGTTGGCATTATTGTTTTAGCTTTGTGGCAGCACTCTGTAGCGGAAATAGAAGGCAGAACAAAGTCACTCACCCCATGGCCAGGAAGCAAAAGGACAGAGAAAGAAACCAGAGCCCCAGAGTCTCACAGGCCGTCCAAGAGCAAGTCCCCGGTGACAGAATGCCCAGGGGGTCTCACCTGCTGTGTCACCGTCTCCCAATAGTGTCTAGCTGGGTGGGGACCAAACCTTTTTCTAAAAAGCTATAACACTTTTACTAATTATTTGAGACTTTCATACAACATACCTTGACTGAAGACCAAACTCATAACACGCAGAACTCCAAGGAACACTTATCCAAAATACAGCAATGACTACTCCATCCTACGAACTTTTTTTTCTTTTATTGAAAATAGGGTGGTTTTTTTTCATGCAATATATTTTGATTATGGCTTCCCCTCCCTTTGCTCCCCCCAGTTCCTTCCTACCTCTCCTCCATCCAGAACCACCCCCTTTCTGCCTCTCTCTCTAGAAAACAAACAGGCATCTAAGGGATAATAATAAAGTAAGATTCCATGAGTGTGACGGCCAGTTTTGATTGTTAGCTTGACTACCTCTGGAACTAACTAAACACCTCTGAAGGGTTTTTCTTAATTAAATCATCTGAAGTGGAAAGACCCACTTTTAATCCAGATCTTTTGAGGTGGGAGGATCCACCTTTAATCCGGGTCACACCTTCTGGTGGCAGCCTACATAAAAGACATGGCAGAAAGATACTTGCTCTCTTTGCCTGCTTACTCTGGGTCCCTCCGGCAAGTCCATTCCTTCATTGGCATTAGAGCCCACCTCTTCGGGATTCTGGTTTAAACTGAAGACTATCTGAGACATCCAGCTTCATGGACTGAACAACTGTTGGATTCTTGGACCTTCCGTTGCTAATAGTCATTGTTGGACTAGCAGGACCACAGCCTGTAAGCCATTGTAATAAAGCCCATATATATTCCCTCTTTTCCTCTAGAGGACCCTGACTAATACAAAAAGATAAAACCAAACAATTAAAATAGGACAAAGCAAACGAGGAAAAGAGCCCAAGGAAAGGCACAAGAAACAGCTACAGGTGCAGAGACTCACTCGTTCTCACACTTGGTAACCCCACAAAAATACAAAACCAGGAGCCATAATGTATATGGAAAACCTGTAAGACAGATAGATGTAAAATTAAATTAAAATAAAAAGACCTGATGCGACATTATGAGACAAAATGACGTTGAGTTTGCTTTCTGTTGGCCGTCTGCTGCTGGACATGCGGGCTACCCTTGAGAATAGTTTCCCCCATAAGACTCCCTTGGAGAAAAAGAAATTTTCATTTGCAAGTGGTTATCAGTTGGAGATAGGTTGGGGGTTAAGGATTGGACATGTCTTCACTTTCCCTTTCAGCTCTAGGACCTCATCTGGTGCACACCTGTGTAGACCCTCAGTCTCTGTGAGTTCAGATATGCATTGGTCCTGCTGTATTGGAGGGCCTTGTTCCTTGTCCCCCACCCCCTTTGGCTCTTACTCTTTCTGCCTTGTCTCCCTGAGCCCTGAGAGGAGGGGTTTGATGGAGACATCTCATTTAGGGCTGAGTGCTCCAAGGTCTCTCACTACATATTGTCTGGCTGTGAGTCTCAACATTTGTACCCATCTCTGATGATGGCCGAGCAAGGCACTGATCTGTTTCACTGACCTACTTGCTTCTCTGGCAGGCTTGGCTGGCAGGTTCCCAGGGTGTACCTGCTACAGTTGGGGGCTGCTTCCCCACTGTGTGCCCTTGGACTCTTAACACTGTGTACTGGCTGCTTTTGTGTGTCAACTTAACACAAGCTAGAGTCATCAGAGGAAGGAGCCTCAGTTGAGGAAATGCCTCCATGAGATCCTGCTATAAGGCATTGTTTCAGTTAGTGGTCAATGGGGGAGGGCCCAGCCATGGTGGGTGGTGCTGTCCCTGAGCTGGTGGTCCTGGGTTTTATAAGAAGGTGGGTTGAGCAAGCCAGGGGAAGCAAGCCAGTAAGTGGCTCCCCTCCATGGTCTCTGCATCAGCTCCTGCCTCCAAGATCCTGCCCTGTTTGAGTTCTTGTCCTGACTTCCTTCAGTGATGAACAGCAATGCTGAAGTGTAAGCCAAACAAAGCCTTTCCTCCCCAGCTTGCTTTTCGACCATGGTGTTTTGTCGCAGTACTCGAAACCCTAACTGAGATACACGTGCTGTCTTGTGATTCTTGTTCTCGGGTTTCTAGATCTCCAGTGTCTCCAAGATCCTCATTTCTCTGTCTCCAGTGTTCTTCAAGTGACCATTTCACAGTCTCTCTAGGCTTCCGCATGCACCTGCTCCTTGCTCATTCTCCATCCTGGCCACCCCCAACTCCCCTGCGTCACTCTTCCTTCCTTCAGCCATTGTCTGTTTCCTTGCGGGCTCCTCTGTCCTGCTGGAGCCCCAGCTCTCAACCTTTTTCTCCTACTCATGCTTTCTTTATGGTTTCCTTTCTTTGATGTCCACCCATTGCTGCTTCCCGGCACCCAGATGTGCACCACAGGGAGAGGAGAATGGTCTCCAATGAGGACAGCCCTCCCAATCCTATTACAACTTATGAGTAAGGCCAAAAGGGAAGAATTCTGTCTAGAACTGGGCTCTGCCCTCCTCTCTCCTCTTCTCACTAGACTGAGAAGCAGAGCACCCTCAGATCCTTCTCTCCATGCTGGACCCTTAATTATCTGCTGTTCTTATTCCTGATACAAACTTGTTAATAACACGTACGAGGCCACACCCATCAGGCCTGGTCCCCATTGAACACTCAGCCTCATGTGGTACTGTTTGTCCTCTGAGCTCCTGGCACATGGTTCTCTCATGCTATCACCCGCTCCTTCTGAGTACCTTTGCTCTAGCTATTCCTTCTGCATGGAACACTCCACCCCTTTCCACACCCTTTGCCTGTTTGTGAGTTATCTGTTCCAAACATAACCACTTCAAACAAAGATACTGTTCTCTCACATTTCCTTTGGGTTAAGAATCTGGGAACAGCTTAACTAGGTGGTTTCAGTTCAAGGTCTCATAAGAGGCCACATCCATGCTGCCAGCCAGGCAGGCTTCAGACATTTGGAGCGAAAGGATCTCTCTCCAACCTCCCTCGAATGGGTGGTGGTAGACTTCAGAGGGTAGACTTCAGGGAGTTGACTCAGCCTAACTGTGGAGACCTCAGTTCCTTGCTGCATGGCTCTCGGTGGTGCTGTGGGATGGTCTGTATGTCAAATGCTCTGATTGGTCAATAAATAAAACACTGATTGGCCAGTGGCCAGGCAGGAAGTATAGGCAGGACTAACAGAGAGGAGAACTGAGAGAACAGGAAGCTGAGTGAGGGAGACACTGCCAGCCGCTGCCATGACAAGCAGCACGTGAAGATGCCGGTAAACCACGAGCCACGTGGCAAGGTATAGATTTATAGAAATGGATTAATTTAAGATGTAAGAACTAGATAGCTAGAAGCCTGAACCATTAGGCCAAACAGTTTAAATAATATAAGCGTCTGCGTGTTTATTTTATAAGTGGGCTGTCAGACTGCTGGGACTTGGCGGGAGCTGGAGAGAAATTCTTCAGCTACGCAGTGGTCTGCCTGAGCATCCTTAGCTGCAGATTTGGCTTCTCCCTGAATGAATGGATGCAAATGCTGATGCTGACAATGGCAAGAGATGGCAGCACCAGTCTCTTGTAATCTCCTCTCAGAAATAGCACACCCCTTCTGTCATACGCCACAAAAACTAAACCCCGCACAGGGTGGGAGGAGAGGTCACGCAGTGCACGTCGGAGGAGGTGCAGATCCGTGCGGGCCATCTTAAGGCTGGGTTAATTATCAATTCCTTTTCCTTATTATATGTTTTTGGGGTTTTCTGATGAAAGCTGGTCTTCTCCGCTAGACCAAAGGATTCTCAGGAAGCAATGTTTGTGCTACTCATGTGACTGTTGGCTTTTGCTGGAAAACATACCAATGGAGACTTAGTGGCTCAAAAAAAAAAAGCATCCATCTATTATTTCCACGCATCTGCAGAAGAGCTGGAGTTCTCCTGACCTGGAGCAGGCTCAGCTGATTAGGCTGTGCTAACTCATGCATCTGGCATCACTCTTAGGTAAGATGGGACTGACGGGTCTAAGATCACTTCCTTTATTTCTCCGGCACACAGCTGACCGTTGGTCAAAGCAAAGGAAGTGAACGGCCCTTGCATCTTTCTCCATCTGGGCAGAGAGCCTGGGTGTGTCCACCTGGCAGCTACAGAGTTCCAAGAATTCCAAGGAATGGAAGGGTATAAGGTCTCTTGAGACTGATTTTCAAGAGGTATAATCTTACTTCTATTATATACCACTGGCAAGCTCCTTTGCCTGATGAGGACAATTACTTCACCCACACAAACTGTGGGTGACCACTGAGTGCTGCTGAAGGGCTGTTGTGTGGTTGCATATGCTGTGTTAAACATATACAAGTCATTACTTTTCCTTTACCCTAATGTTCTGTATCATCTAGACCTTGATCTGACCTACCTAGGGTGCCTAAACTCTAATTAATGCACAATTAATTCTTGGGGCCACAGTGGGTAGGCAGGTTCTGTGTTATTTACCATTGGCACAGCTTCTCTAACCCTGAGGCCAGAGACCTCCCCTCCTCAGGTGTCTGGACTCCTGGTCCACTGTCCTGCTGCTTGCCCTCTAGCCATCAGGAGAGCGCTCACTGCTGAAGTCCATTTACCCTCTAACATGCCTTCTTCCCAGGTTAGTGGTCTCATATCTAGGTTCTTCCCTCTCTTTTTCCGTAGCTTCATCCCTTCCCATCCCCCACTTGCTATTCTGACCTTTGTATGCCAGGGAGGTTGCTAAGAAATTACACAATTGTCTGATTCATCCTGACATCAATCCTATGGCACAGGAATTACTCTCACCACCATTTTCCTGATGAAAAGATTGAGATGTGTAGAGTCCACATGCCTCCTCAAGACCACAAACTATGTGAGTGGGAGAACCAAAATTAAACTCGAGTTCTGCTCCAAAACTCATCCTTTGCTGCTCAGTTGTGTGTTCTGTGGCAGCTTCCTGCTAGAATGTTCCTCCTCTCTATCTGGATGGTCTACATGTTCTCAGCATTTTCTCAAAACTACCATCACCCCTCACCTCTTGCTTTGACTTTTATCTAGGACAATGCCGTTCAATAGACCCTTCTATAAGGTTATTGTTCTGTGATGTCTGTCATGATTGTTGATAGACACATGTGGCTTTAGAGCACTTGATAGATTGTTAGTATGAAGATACATAAACATACACATACAATCATATAAGTATATATATGTATACACACACACACACACACACACACACACACACACACACAATGTATGAGAACGGGTCTAATGTAGCCTAGACAAGTTGGCCTTGAACTCATTACGTGGCTCGGGATGACACTGACATTGAACTGCTGGTTGTCCTGCCTCTACTTCCAAAGTCTGGGGATTTCCGGAATGTGCCACCATGCCCAGCTAATGCTGCAAAAGGTTTCAAACCCAGAGCTTTGCATTTGCTAGGCAAGCACTCTACAAACTGAACTGTGTTTCCAGCTCAAACAACTGAACTTGAAGTTGACCTCCCACACTGTGAAGTCCTTCTCTGTGGTCTTTTGGTACAGTTTGTGATTAGAAGGAGGATGGCAGATGGGGGCCAGGAATGAGTACACAGGAGGAAAGCAACAGGAGAAAGCTGCAGAACTGTTTCTCGTGAATCCTGATGGACTCAAGATTAAACTTCTCATAAGGAAAATATGTCCAACGATGTCCAGATTCCTGGTCTAAGATTCTTTCAGAATCTACGCTTTCCACTCACCAAATCATTAACAGTGGTACCAAGAATGCCAGGCCCTACCCATGATATTGAGACTCTCCAGAGACAGCCCTCCTTAGCAATGTGTGGGATGAAATATGTTCGTTCCAGCATGAAGATAAAAAGAAAGCACTCCAGTAAGGCTGCCTTTATCAGCATACACTGCTAAAATCAGTACGTAGTCCATATGACCTTTGACCTGCAGCTTAGAATTCCATAGAGCTCTGTACTTCGGGTTTTCTGGACATGCATATTTTAAAGTCCACAGCAATAATTCCAATAAACTTAAATGCTCTACTTTTTATCGGCTCAAGACAGCCTCCAGGACTTTTCTACAAAGAGATACCAGAAATGGCTACCTGATAAATTTGGTTCTAGAGAGCCTTCAGAGATTTCCATTCTATTTCTATTCCTCAAAAACATTACTAAAGGAGTCTGTCCTGTTGTACAAAAATGTACATAATTCATTCTTTTGCTTATTTTTAAATTCAGCCAACCATCCACCCACACTTCAACCCACCTGCCCACCCACCTATATTTTCTGAGCACACGGAGAGTTCTCAAATACAGTTGGTAAAGAGGGGCTGAAACATTAGAAATACAACTTTCACCAATCTGATTTTTTAAGATTTTGTTTAAGATTTATTATTTTGTGTCTGAGTATTTGGCCTGCATTTATGCGTGTGCACTACACGTGTGCCCAACACCCACAGAGGTCAGAAGCCCCCTTATTTTTATTGATGTGCATGTGTGTTTGCCTATGAGTATCCATGTACACATGCATGCAAAAGAGGGCATCGGATTCCCTGGGAGCTCCGGATACAGGTAGTGTGAAGCCACCTGACATGGATGCTGGGGGTCCCCTGAAAGAGCAGCAAGCCTTTCAAGACTGCTGAGCCATCTCTCTGCCCCAATTGGATTTTTTTAAAAAACTTTCCAGATTTCATAATAGTCCAAATAACATATAGCTCTAATCCCCCTGTCTCAATAGCACCTTCTACCAGGTACATATTATGCATTTATTTACTTACCAGATTTTCTTATCCCTAATACATAGATCTTTAGAGACTAGAATTTTTGAGGTCATAAAGGACTTTGGTCATACTTACATTACGAAGCTTAACTCAATAAACTGCAATTTATCTCTTCACTTATATGCTTCTGTCTGTATTCTTGGGATTCTTGAAAGCTGGGTTACTGTCTTATTTACTACTATGTTCTTGGTCCCAGGAGCAATGTCCAGAAAAGAATGAGAACTCAGTAAGCATTTCTTCTCTAGAGGAAATGGCCCAGTGTATGGTGGGTGCTTACAAGACATTCCCTGAAGAAACGTAAAGCCACAGGAAATAGGCTATATCCACGGTCTCCACGGCCTATGAGTCAACATGGAGTCCTCAGTATGTAACCCCTGAAGAATCCGAGGCGACTGACTCTGAGATAAGCTTTCATGAATTCATCAATTCCTTCTCTTAGTTATATTCTCAACCTCTAATGTCTCAAAATAGAAACATTCTCCAACCGCACTAGTCCATACACGGACTCCTTTCATGTTTTCTGTTTTGGTTTGTTTCTAGATGTTTGAAACGTCATTAAATTCAAAGTTTGTCCTTCATCCACTTCTGGCAGTACAATATGGGATGGTGGATTCCCCCCTCCCTGTACTAGAGATGCACACAGGGTCTCTCAAAGACCAGACAGATACTCTATCACTGAGCTATATCACCCCTGTGAAGATTCATCGTCATCTAAAGTCCAAAGACAAAGGAAGAGGACTACATTGTGGTGTGCTTGTGAAGTCAGAGGACAACGTTCAGGGGCTGCTTCTCTCCTTCGACCATGCGGGTCCTGGGGACTGGTCTCAGGTCACCCAGGCTTGGTGGCAGGCACCTTTCCCCACTAGTCATTTCACAAGCCTGAGGAAAATATTTTTAAAATATGAAAACTATTCATTCTGTTTGTGACTTCTGCATATTGTTCTCTTGGGAAGGCTTCATAGGATTTGATGACAAAAAAAATGTGTAAACTATTCATCCATTTATTAGTTTACTTGAGCACTCATTCTGACAAATATCTGTTGAATGTTACTGTTGAGGGAGCTTTGTTTGTGTTTTCACTCCGGGATCGCCCATGAAGTAAACCATAGAGTTTTCTGGCTGACTCAGAAGAGACAGAAAGAGACAGAGAATAAGAAGGGGCTAAAAGGATGTGTGGGCTTTTCGAGTGGAGAGGTGGAGAAGAGGGTGAAGTGGTCTTTACTCCACCGCTCTGCAGGTCAATCAGGTTTATTCTATCATATTGACTTCCAAGCTTTATTGAATAATAAAACATTAAAAGAAGCCACAATATCTGGCATTCAACATGCGGTGAAATCATGTGGTAGCTTTTAAAGCCTCAACTTCCCTGCCACCAGAGGTCACTGGCTTGTCCCATCAGGGGCTTCTTCTCATTGCAATCATCCCAGCTGCGCACGCTGAGGCCCCCAAAAGAGCAGTCACAGCCACCCCCACCCCCAGCCCTATAGCTGCCTGAAGCAGCCCGAATCAGCATTCATCTCCAGCTCTGGCAGTTCTTCCCCAAGGGATGCTAAACAGCCACACCTTGTGTCAATATTTTGTACAACAGCCATTGGAAACAATTCCTAAAGAGTTTCCTCAATCTATAATTTACCATTCTATGGATGATGCCTTACTAGCTGATTCTGATGCAGATACCTTAGAGAAAAATGTTTGAAGAAGTAAAGAAAAATTTTGCTTGTTGGGGACTACAAATTGCTCCTGAAATAAATACAGAGGAGAGTCTATTAATTACCTAGAATATAAGATAGATTTACAAAAAAGTTGAACCACAAAAAGTTCAAATCAGGAGAGATCAATTACAAACTCTTAATGATTTTCAAAAATTGCTGGGAGACATTAACTGGCTATGGCCTGTAATTGGATTAACAACTCATGAACTAAGTAATTTATTTCAAACCTTACAAGGTGATACAAACTTAAAACAGTCCAAGAAAATTATCAGCTGAGGCTGAGAGAGAATTAGCTTTGGTAGAAAAGAAATTACAGAATGCATATGTGAATTGTTTGGATCCAGAGCTTGATTGCATTCTGGTTATTTTACCTTCTATGCATTCACCCACAGGAAGTCTTATGCAGACAGAAGATAATATTTTAGAATGGATAATAATTTTGCCACAGAAGAGGAGTTAAAAATTAAAGACCTGTGTAGAAAAGGTTTCAGAGCCAGGGGGTGGTGGTGGTGGCGGCAGCGGCGGCGGCGGCAGCGCACGCCTTTAATCCCAGCACTTGGGAGGCAGAGGCAGGCAGATCTCTGTGAGTTCGAGGCCAGCCTGGGCTACAGAGTGAGTTCCAGGACAGGCTCCAAAGCTACACAGAGAAACCCTGTCTCGAAAAACAAAACAAAACAAAACAAAAAGAAAGAAAGAAAGAAGGAAGGAAGGAAGGAAGGAAGGAAGAAAGAAAAGGTTTCAGAATTGATCCTGAAAGGAAAATTGAGACTTCGTCAATTAACAGGAATAGACTCAGCAGAAATTGTGGTACCTTTTACTGATGCTGACATTTCTTCACTATGGGCAGAGAAAGAACAATTGCAAAGAGCTTGCAGTAACTTTTTGGTAGAGATGAGCAAAAAATACCCCAAAACAAGAGACTTCCATTTATAAAAAGAAGTAATTGGGTCCTTCCTCACATTGTACAGAAAGCACCAATTTCTGGAGGCCCTACATTCTAAACTGATGCAAATAAACCAGGAAAGGCAGGTTATAAGTCAAGAAATTTAAGTAAAGTGGCTCAAAGCCCTTACGATTCTATTCAAAAGTCAGAATTACATGCTATTCTCATGGTATTATTAGATTTTCCTGAACCTCTTAATATAGTTACTGACTCAATATGCAGAAAGAGTTGTTTTACATATGATTCAGAAATAACTTTGTTATTTATTCAATTACAAGAAATAATCAGAAATAAAAATCATCTCTTTTATGTAACACATTATCAGTTCCCATACAGGTCTACCAGGCTCCCTAGCACACAATAATAATGAAACCAATCAGCTATTGGTAGGAAATGTTCTAGAAGTCTCAAAATTTCATAAGAAACACCATATTAATAGAAAAAATTTAAAGAAAATTTTTATCACTTGGCAACAAGCCAACAGAATTATAAGGAACTGTCCTATTTGTTCTCTGTTTAACCAAACTCCACTATCTGCAGGAAGTAACCCAAAAGGTACTCAAAGAAAGGAAATTTGGTAAATGGATGTTTCATTTTTGCAGAGTTTGTAAAATTAAAGTATGTGCACCATACTATAGATACATATACAGGATTTCAATAGGCAACTGCTTCCAGTTCTGAAAAGGCTGATTCTGTAATTACACATTTATTAGACGTTATGGCCATCATGGGTATACCTGTACAAATTAAGACTGACAATGCTCCAGCATATGTCTCTAATAAAATTAAACAGTTTTTTGCATATTATAACATAAAGCATATTACAGGTATACCACAAATGCTACAGGACAAACAACTATAAAAAGATCTAATCATACTTTAAAAGATATGCTTAATAATCAGAAAGGAACAATAAAGACTCCCAGAGATAGATTACACAATGCTCTATTAATTTTAAATTTTTTGAATGCTAATGAGAAAGGAATGACAGCTGTGGAGAGACATTGGATAGTAGAAAAAAAAACTGCTGTATACTTCAAAGATGTGTTGAACTCAGAATGCAAACCAGGATATGTGTTACTTTGGGGAAGAGGTTTTGTTTTTGTTTCACAGGAGAAGGAAAGCAATGGTTACCATCAAGATTGATAAAGATTAGATTCAAACTGGAGAGACCTCTTGATTAGGAGAGGCAATAGTTCATCAAACAGCTTGGTCATTCAATCCAAACTAACTTATAAGACTAACAAACACTTTTCATTTGATCATATATAACCTACCCAAAAGGGAAACTCCCCAAAGCTAAGGTTGGGACAGGGTTTTGTTTTTGTCTTTCCAGGAAAATAAAAGCATCAAACTAAGGAATCTGAATACTACTGGACAAATGAGACATCTGAAAAAGGGAGAATCATCCAGAGAAAATGTCCTGAGGAAAAGAGAAAACTGGTCTAATGGTATAGCACACTTCCAATAGGATAAAAATCTCATAAATCTCTTGGATGTTTGTTTCTGCTGTTCTCTATAGCCAGAAAAGGCAAATGGTCCTTTTGTAGTCCCAATTCAATTAAAAATTAAAGCTGGTTTTGGAGTTGGAGTATGGCTCTCTCCTTCTCTAAACCCAAGCATGCTTGTTAAAGGAAACAAAATTCTGTCTCATGTCAGAAGAGCCACCTAGTATGGGACAGAAGAAAAACCAAAATTAAGGGACTATTCTATTGCCACTAATCTCATAATCC
Organism: Peromyscus aztecus; assembly: GCA_902168405.1. Taxonomy (NCBI): domain Eukaryota; kingdom Metazoa; phylum Chordata; class Mammalia; order Rodentia; family Cricetidae; genus Peromyscus; species Peromyscus aztecus. The sequence goes on along the minus strand of CABHPQ010153505.1, from coordinate 12,985 downwards.
TTTGGTTTTATTTTGGCTCTTTAAAACTTAAGGTATAATTATTATCTAAAAATTTATAAGATTTTTAAATATACATATATATATTTAAACTTTCTGTTGTGATATTAATGGTCATATAGAGTACTAACTAATTCTAGAAATAGGCTTCATCTAGTTCTTGTATGTGATTTCAGGCTTGAGTCTGAATCGGGTAACTAGGAACTAAGCTTGTGTTCCCCAGATGTATTTAATAGATTGTGGTTCTTTAATCTCTCTAAGATCTGCTGTATATGATATTTAAAATGTTTAAGTTTTCTGCAGTGAACTGTGACCATTCCTAACAGTGACCTTTGAAGTCTCCAAAAGAATGATGGAGTCCCACAATGATGATTCCACTTGGATTGTAGTAACATCACTAAAGCTGACAAACACCACCCAATGACCAACTTTGAAACTACAAACTACTCAGGACAATTTCAAGGCAGTTAGCTAAGATGGTCCAGCCTTATGGACTACTCCAGCCAGGATGTCAGACAAGCCCTGCACTTTCCCATCACACCAAGACTGGACAACAGCTAGCTCTCCCAGGACTTGACCATTATCTCAGTTTCCTCAGGGTCCCCTAAAGATGCTGTTGCCCTCAGACAACAGGAAACAATTTTAAGAACATGTCACTCAAACTCAAAAAAGGTGGGGTGGGTGGTTTATGGTTTTTTGGTAAATTATGGATGTTTATCATCATTTGGAGGGGTTGGTTACAAGTTGTCATGGTCAGGGAGGAAACTAAGCAAAGGAGATTAGATTTTAGGATCTTATTCTGAAAAGAAATAGGGGGATATAGAAATGATAGAATACAAGGGTAGATTATTGAATCTACTTTCAAACTAATCTCAAATATTTTACACTGCTATGAATTTTTGTATAATGATACAAATTTAAGGTTATTTTTGTTATACTGTATATATGTTCCTATTCTTGTTTAAGGTATTGCACCTATGCATCTCATTTAAACATATAATGTAAAGTTTTAGTCCTTGAAAGCTATTTAGGATAATAAAGACAGGTTAGTAGTTAGTCATCTATAACAATCAAACTTATAGTCATGTTAGATATGTATTCAAGGTCAAACAGAAATGTATTTTAAATAGATAGATGGTCTTCAAACACTTCAGAGACCTTCAGAATATGGCATTTAAAATGCTATAATAACCTAAGGCTTTTCCTGACAATGAGATGCATCTGCTTCTGGCAGCACCAATTTCTTTCAAAAAAGGATGATGGGCATTGAAGAACCTCCATATGGAGTTTGCTTTCAATGTGGCAAAGCTAGATATTTGGGAAAGAAACTGCTCTTGCCTCAACTGCTGACAGTCTGCTACCCAAATTGGACAAGCAGGACACAAAAGAAAGTGACTGCTGAACTTTGCCAAGACAAGGTAGGACAGTCCTTCAAATTCCTGCATCATAGAAAAGTCTGTCAGATAGTTGAGGACTGTAGGTCAAAGATGGATGCCCCAATATTGCAGAGGAACCTTGGAGTGATTGTCCAGGCAACCAGATGTCTCTGTTTTGTCTATAGTTTGGAAGTTGCTTGCTCTGTACTTCCTGTTTACTCAGGTAATATTATATCCTTTTTGAGTCTCTGATGGAGTTGAAGATTAGATAGGTATGGTTACAGTTTTCCTTAGTTATGATAGAAAGAAAATTAGATACAAAACTTTGGACTCACCAAGATAGGATAGATAGCGGAGTATTTTCTCTGAACTTGCCAAATACTAATGGACTGGACATTGTGAAAGTATTTCTTACTTGATAATTGTTCTTATTTTACATAATTTTATTTTGTTAGGACTAATACCTTTTTTATTCTTATTATATAAGTTTTACTATGTTAGTGTTAAAGCTTTTCCTTTTTATTTAGACAAAAAGTGGGAAATGTTTTGAAAGATTTGTTTGTGTTTTCACTCCCAGATTGCCCATGGAGTGGACCATAGAGTTTTCTTGAGGACTCAGAAGAGTTAGAAGGACACAGATAAGGAGGGGCTGAAAAGATGCGCAGGCTTTTTGAGCAGAGAGGTGGAGAAGAGGGTGAAGTGACCTTTGCTTCATCGCTCTGTGAATCAATCAGGTTCATTCCCTAATATTTGACTCCTGAGCTTAGCTTACTGGATAATAAAAACATTAAAAGAAACTCCAATAACCTACTGTGTGTCAGACACTGGTATGTGCTTGGGTCTGCTTTCATTCCTGCTTCTTTTTGAATTTTGAAGTATTTATGTCTTAGAGATGTTTTTGTTTTGCAAAGCAAAAGGATCTTCTTTCCCTGGCTGGATGGTAAGTGTCTGGAAAGCAGGAGGGAGGTGAAGTCCCACCTTTGGAATTTTCATGTATTCCTGTGTCAAAGGCAAGGCCCTTGAAGGTAAGACAATTTCTAGAGGAGATCCAGCTAGCCATCCAAGATCTCTCAGCTTGTCAAGGATGAGGCTGCAATCCTCACTAGAGACGCCTGGCTCCAAAGTTGTCTGGTTGTCACTTCACCGGCCTGTTTTGTGAGTGCCAGAGCTGGTGGCTCATGCTTCCATGAATGTGCCGGAGAGGTGAGCTCAGAGCTGGCCTCCATCAGGCCCTCCAAAGTGGTTAGGACTTGATGTAAATGGATGCAGATGGTTTGGCGGATCCAAGGCAATTAACCTGACAGCACTTATTCCCTCACGTTCTGGACAGATGGCGGCTCTGCAGGAGAAGCCTACAGACCCACGTGTGATGAATCATTACCTCTGCTCTCCAGCTCATCAAGATAAAAGCTGCAAGCTTGGCCTTGAGTATACACTTTGTAGATTTCTGTCAGAACAAGCCGCAAACTCTGATGTACTGGGGTAACATTCAGCCAACTTGTAGCTGTTTGTGATGACATGCAGCAAAGGGTGGCATCTGCCAACCCCACTGAGTTTCTCTGGACCAAGACTGTCAGCATCCTTCTCCAGTGAAAGGACGCTAGGTCCACCTCCGGTAGCGGCCTGCGGGTTGCCACACCCTGAGAGAGCCCTGTGTAAGCTGGCACGGAGTATAAAGAGATAAAAGCAAGACCCAGGGCTGGGGCCTTCTCAGGGGGTCAAAGGGAGCTCTCCTGCCTTTTAAATCTCCAAAACAATATTCCTGTGTGTGCTAGAAATAGAACCTAGGACTACTGATATGCTAGATAAGAACTCCACCACTGAGCCACACCTCCAGCCCTCCGCCTTGTTTAAAAGAATGAAACACCTTTAAAACAATAGCCATGTAAATGCTCCTTCAGTGGTGGGAATGATTACAAAAATAGATCTTTTGTACTTTTCTGCTTTTACGAGATATGTATTCCCTGTCACTTGAAAGAGAAATGAACTTCGAAAAAGTCCACAGATCTCACATCTGAAAGTTGCAAAAGCAGCGTGGATTTAACAGCCCTGGCCCGAAGCCAGCAGACCTGGGAATTAGGCCCAATTCTGCTACTCATTTTGTTTTGAAGACATAAATTTCTTTTGCTCAAGGCCCTCAAGAGAATAAATTCAAGGGTGTTCGCTTGGCCTGTGAGACAGACATGAGCACACTGCTGTCTACATGTGTTTGTACAATCGTCCCCCAAGACACAGATTTGGTCACAAATAGTGCCGGATTTCTTGAGGAAGATGGTTCTGGAGAATGAGCCGGTAACAGGCATCACGTGAGAAATGTGGTAGAGGAGGGACGATAAAGGTGGCCAGGAGCTAGTGGCCACCAAGGGACACTTGACTTCAATTGTCCATGGTCCCTCTGAGAGACGGTGTAAAACATAGCCTAGAATTACCTGCCAAAGGGTGGGAAGGCTGCAGTTTGTCCAACGGCTTTCTTCCTCATTGTCCCCTCCTTGGGCATTTATGTTAATCCTCTTCTGTCCTTGCTGTGACCAAATATGTGACGAGAAGAAACTCGAGGGAAAGTTGTCTTGGCTGATTGTGAGGATACAGCCTATCATGGTGGGGAAGGTATGGCTGAGGGGGGAGCTCATGGCTGTGACCCCCAGGCATCACCCCGGCAGTGGGAGCATGTGGCTGAGACTGCTTACTGCTTCCCAGCTCAGTGGAACAGGTGGGTCAGAAAGTAGGGGCGGGACATATATTTTCAGGCCTGTCCCTCACAGGATTCACCCTCTAACTATGCTCTACCTCTCTAAGGTTCCATGACATCCCAAAAGAGATCCAAGTATTCAAATGCATGAGTATGTGGAAGACATTTCACATTCAAACCTGTAATGGGGCATTATCTGGTCGGCTTTACATAGAGGCTGAACACACCATAAGGTACAGAATGGACTCAGGCAGATCCGGGTGCTAGAGTGGTTCTGAACTTCCCTAGCTCAGTCAGCCTCCAGTCAACTTGACAGCTCACCAAGGCAGATGCTGAAGTCCAACTGGAGGATGCGGAGACATTTACGGCAGCTGTGTGCAGTAAGAATACATCGTGCTGGGACCAGTGGCTAGGAAGGGATAGAAGCAGGCTCTCACCTACTTACTGTGACCAGACACTCCCCAAAAGGCCACTGGGTACCCAAGTTGAGGGTCCATATGTCCCAAGGTGAGAAAGTGCCAGCATGCTGTGTAGACATAGGCTGCATTGTAAGGAATGATGCTAGGAAGGGCTACACCACACTACATGGAGAAAAATACGGATTCAGGGTGATGCGTGAATCCTTGCTCTCTCTAATCCCAGCCATGACCTTAGGCAAGCTACTTCACACCTCTGAGCATCACTTTATTCCAGTATAAAAAGGAAAAAAAAAAAAAAAAGATAGCTGCCTTCAAAATCATCACAAAGTGTAAGTGATACAATGGATATCAAGCCCTATTGGTCTAACCGTGAAGGAAATGCTCACGAATTGGACCTTGTGGTTATTAGATTAAAATGCCCTTTCACTTTCCACAGAGATCCAAAGCCGTCAGAAAGACAGCAACAGTGTTTCCAGTTCCCCCACATGTGTAGAATATCCACCAAAGGCTCGTGTGCTAAAGGTGTGACTCCCTGGGAAGGTGGCAGCCCCCTTAAGAGGCGGGGCTAAACTGGGCAAGGATTGCATCTATAATCCCAGCACTCGGAAGTCTGAGACAGGAGGGTTGTTATTGACCTTTAACTGGTCAGTCTAGGTTACATGATGAGCTCCAGACAACCTGGGCTACAGAGTGAAGTCGCTGTTCCCTTAGGAGTAAAACTTCCACCTACTTCCATCTTTTGCTTGTTTCCCTATTAAGAGAACAAGTCTGTTCTGTGAACCAAATGAACCCCAAAGAAGAGGCGGGTAGACACTCTGCTCTGCTGCTGGAAGCCTGGCTCTCTGACGTCTTTCCTCCTGTCCTTAATAAGGGGTAGAGGAAAGAGTGAGGAGGATTCTGGAGCATCCAGGGCCAGGTACCTTCCCTGTGTTCTCATGCTGCCCATCTGCTCTGACATTGGCCTGCTGGGGTAGGTGGAGATGCTGAGCAGCTGGAACAAGGAGGAGCCAATTCCACGGGTACTGTAGCTGAGATAATGCTGACCCTTGGTAGCATTGCTATACAGTCTCTGCTAGCAGGAACTGGAGGGGCAGCTCTGGGCACCTCAGGACTCCAGAAATGTCTTCTACTGGAGAAATTTACTTGATCTTAGGTGGGGCCAGAAGGAAGTAGGGAAAGCCATGACGTCAGCACAGTGGGGATCAGTGACGAGGAGAGGATGTTACTCAGTTCCTGCCATGCCCTGCAGACTCGAGTCCTGTGCCTAGTTGCTCAGAAGCATCAGGAAAAGAAGGTTCAAGAATGACATCGCCTGGCATGGTGGTATAGGCCTTTAATCCCAGTCAGGGAGGAGAATCTCTGTGAGTTCAAGGCTAGCCTGGTCTACATAGTGAGTTCTGGGACAGCCAAGACTACAAAAAGAGACCCCTATCTCTGAAAGAGAGAGAGAGAGAGAGAGAGAGAGAGAGAGAGAGAGAGAGAGAGACATCCTGGTGGAACACAGCAGGGGTTTTGTGTCACCCACTCTAACCTAAAAGTTGACTCCACTCGTCTCCACAGAGCACCCAACACCCTGAAGGTTTAGCACAAATGCCTCTTCCTCTCAAGTGTGGCTGATATTATATTACAGTTGGACTGGCTTCAGGAATATCTAGAAACCCGCTAAACCTTGTTTTTGAGTGTGTCTGGGAAGGTGTTCACAGAGGAGATTGGAGTTTGAGTGGACTGGGTGGGAAAGAGCTTAATGTGGGCAGGAACCATCCAATCACCCAGGGACTGGAGAGAACAGAACAAATACTTACATGTGTTTCCATTGTCTCTGGGGCAACAGACGCACTCCCTTCTTCTGCCCTTGGACTTCACAACTCCAGGCTCTCTGACCTTTGAACTCTAGGACTTATACCACACCCCTCATCCAAGCCCAGGTTCTCAGGCCTGTTGCCTTAGGCTGAGAGTTACAGCAGGCTTTCCTGATACTGAAGCATTCAGAGCTTGGACTGAGCCAAGCTCCCATGTCCTTGGGTCTCTAGCTTGCAGATGGCCTGTTAGGAGGCTTCTCAGTCTGCACAGCTGTAAGGCAATTCTGCTCAATTTCCTCCCGTGTATGTTCGTCTGTGCTGTTGGTTCTGGTGCCGGAGAACACGAACACACCTGGGCATCCCTCCTTGACAGCATGTGGGAGTGGGCCTCGGTAAAAGACTACATGTACATGCTTGGTGGTTCTCTCACTAACACCACAGCCCTTTTCCTTGTGTCTTACAGATAGAAAGCCTAGAGGCCAGAGGGGAACAGTGGAGCTTCAGGGTACGTGCGCTGAACTGAGGATGCAGGAGATATGCTTGCACCAAGTCTCGTCTCGGTGATGCAAGTAGGAAGGGACCATTCCCAAGCCCCTCCTCTGGTGGCTCCACTTATGAATGGAAGCCTTCCTCCCACGAATCCTAATAGGAGCTTTTCTTCAGCCTCTCAGTACAGGTACCATTCACCCCCCAGGAGGCCATAGGAGACAGCCGCTGGTGAGGGGTTCCTTGAAAACAAATTTTATTTCTGCCTCTTACTAGTTGTATAGTTCCAAAAAAGTTAGACAATAGCCAAAGAACCTACCATCGGCCCCATGGGGACTCACAGGCTGCTACATGCATGCCCAGGGACAGGTGCTCACTCAGTCACTTCAACTGTGGCCATTATTTACTGTGTTTGCTCCAAATCATCTCAGGAACTATCCTGAATGCGTCTGGGGGTAAGAGTGTGTTGGGAATTGGTCATCTCTGCAGCTCTACATGGATGGGCTCAAGCCAGATCCGAAGTGGTGGGGGTGGGGTGGGGGTGGGCCCGGCTGTGGGGAATAGGGGTGGGGGCTGCTGTGGGCCAGTGGCTAGCAAAGAAGAGGCTTGTGGGGAGTGATCTGGTTCCATGTCCCCCAGTGGGGGGTTGCCTGGATCTCAGGCAGGTCTGCTCTTGTAGTTTGGGCTTCCCGGCTTTCCGCTGCTGTCCTCGGGGACAAGCTATTTTAGGTAGCAGTCAAAATAAAACTGAGATTAACCCAGAATTCTTGGCAGTTGAACAATACCATAATTATGTGCTTTTTAAGTGCAGAAATTAGGCAGCTGACACTGACCCACGGGGGCCCGAGGGGCGCCTTGAGGATAATACGGCCTGAGTCTTGGGCTCTGTCACCCTCACAAACCCCTAGCCACAGGCAGCCACTATGGAACCACAGCACTCTTTAGAGGTGTTATTTTTGTTTCTGGGGAGTCATATTGCCAGAACAATAGTGAAACTAGCTTACTTTCGCACCAAATGCTGGCCCATTGGAAGGGTGACTTATTCCTTTCTATAGCATAAGTCCCCTCTCCAAAGTCTTGGGCGCAATGGCCCGAGGGCAGTAAAAGAACAGAGGAGCTTGTGTTCGAGGGCTGAAGCACAGGGCAGGAATTCACTCGAGGAGCATGTCTGTACTTTGATTGCCAGTGAGGGGTGCAGACCCCAATCTAGCAAATCAGCCCCTTCCTCTTTGCTGGGTGCTGGGGGGTTGGGGGGAAGATTAGAATTCTGAGAGTAAAAGCCTTTACCCAGACAAAAGAATGGGAAATTCAAATAGATGGAGGGGTCAGGATGATGTCAGTCGAGGTCACCGCCTGAAGAATAAAACAGTGGCCATGAGCAGAAGCTGGGACAGATCTCTGAACTCCCCTGCGAGACTTCAAAATGCCTGAAGGCGAAAAACAGAGCCTCATTCCAGGGATATTCCCAGACGTGTGCCGAGACTAAAAACACATCTCTCCCTCAACACCAACCTGGCCCCAGGGACAAGGTGTTTCTGGAGAATCAGTGCTCTTAGCAGGAGTACAGACCTTGGCCAGGAAAGTGACCTAGCAAGAGATTAAGTTAGGGAAACACGCCCCCTTATCCCCTGGCAGCTGCCTTGTTGGCTTGGAGGCAAGCAGACACCTAGCTGGTGACAGACCTTCTTTTAGAGAAAAGCCTTCTGGAAGTGTGTACCTTGCATTCATGGGAGCAGCATGGGAGTGGTCCTGCCTCCTTTCCCACCAGTAATGGACATGGACGCAAGCACTCTTGCAGCTGACTGTAACTGGGGACTGTTTCTCTTTTAAGGCTTTAGAAGCCCTTCTATTACTCCCTTAACCAGAGTCATGGGCCAGCTCTCTGGGGAAGGTTTCTTAAAGATGGATCTTAACTTTTGGCTTGGTTGTTGTTTGATTTCCCCCTACACACACACACACACACACACACACACACACACACACACACACACACACACACACGGTGGGGGGGGGGGGCAAAACATCTGTCATGGCCTCAGTAGCCAGAAGAACAATCACCCTTGGGAAGCTGTTCCTGTGGACTAGATGTCCAGAGAGACATGAACTTAGATCATAGACAGAATCTTGAGTGTGCTCTAGGAGAGAGACTAAACGGACTGTGGTGGCCAGTGAGGGAGGCTAGGAGTTTTAAGCAGGGGGATTGGAAGGCTGCCGTGGCCTGGAATTGGCTGGTGCACTTCTTAGTAGAAGGGCTGTCCTGCACTCATTTCCCTGTCTTGTGTGCTCTCTAGTTGGAAGGAGTCATTGCATCTAGGATGAAAGAAAAATCAATCAGCCACATCCCTCTGGGGACTCCGTGGCCATACCTTGTCCCTGGAGACCTGTAAGGAATGGATGGACCCCCTGTCAAGAACTTGGATGGACAGGTTAGTTGCAATAAAGTGATCAATAAGGGCTGGCAAGCTGTTCATTGTGCTGTAGCTACTGCTTGGGAAGAAGAGAAAAGGGAGGAGAGCCCACAGAGGGGAACCGAGTCCTCTCCAGACAGGAAGCTGGCTTCTGGTGGATAGAACTCCATGTGTGCATCCTAGGCTGGGGACATTTATAAAGATAAAAGTCACATTCATTATGAGTGGGCTTCCTGGGGCTTTCCATTGCCAGTCTATGGCAATCTTCCAGAACTGTGCCTGCTTGGCAATACTATCTTAGGAAAACCTGCATACAAGAGCACCTCCTTTGCTGGACTGAGGCAGAGCACCACCTGTTGTGGGATAACCTTTTTGTACACTGTCTAGATGTGTCTCTGCCAAGGCACCTTCTGATTAGTTTAGTAAAGAGCTGAACAGCAAATAGCTAGGCAGGAAAGGATGGGCAGGACTTGCAGGGAGAGAGAGGAACTTCAGGGAAGAATCTGGCACAAGGGATTCACCAGCGAGACGCAGAGAGAGTAGGATGCACAGTATGGAGGAGAGGTAACAAGCCATGTGGCAGAATGTAAATTAATATAAATGAGTTAATTTAAGTTATAAGAGCTAGTTGTGAACAAGCTTAAACTAAGGCCAAGCTTTCTTAATTAATAAGAAGTCTCCATGTCATTATTTGGGAGCTGGCAATCCAAAGAAAGTCTGACTACATTTGGCGCCCAATGTGGGGTGCCTAATATTGTTTTTAACTAAGTTCTTCTATTTACCAATAAAGACTCAGGAGTCAGATGTTGGGCTGAAAACCTGCTAGATCAGAAAAGCCAAAAAGCAACCAGCTGACCTTTTTTGGCTGGAGATCTAGCAAGAAAGTATCTCTCTACTCATCCCAGACCAAAAAAGACTGTGAATCTCTAAGTCTCTCCCTACCCCTTCCTGCACGAAAGACTGTGAATCTCTAAGTCTCTCCCTACCCCTTCCTGCACGTCTCCCTATCCATATTCCCGGCTCTTCCATACTCTCTATGGATAATTCCTGTCAACTTGCCATTGGCCCCACCCCCTGATCCAAGGTTTATTTTATTAACACAGTCTTGGGGTTTCACAGTGCAATCAAATATTCTGCAACAACAACCCACCTTGAGTGTGCAAGCAGCACCTGCAGAGCTCAAAAAAGCTGTTTTGAATTCTTTCTAGTTCTGGAAAGGCATCATCAATGTGCCTACGTTCTGCTGGTGCTGTGAGGCTGTGCCTACAGTGGTCTGGCTTCCCTCCTACCTCCTGGCCTGGGTGCCAGAGAACTCTCTTCTGAAAGGTACTTCAGATGGAGTTAAGATGTGAGCGCCTTCTCTAGGATGGCCTCGGGAGGGAAAGGTGTCAGAGAAGACGGCAAAGGTGTAATGAAATGTCCCCTCCAAAGTCCAGAGGTTTGACTCTTCGGTAATTCTAAATCCTATCAAGTTGACAATCAATATTAACTATTATATATGGTATAGTAATTTTATTATAGTCTAATTTATTCTTTTTTATTATTAGCACTATAAACACATCCTTAAGTCTTTTCCCTAAACGTTTTAGTTTTTCCTTTCATATTTTAGTCTGTGCTCCATAAGACTTAGCACTTGGGTGTGGACTAAGGGCTCTGTTTCTTCCCTTTTGATTTGCCAACCTTTCTTTTTCTCAGAGATGCACTACTTTGTGCCTGTCCTCTATCAAACTTCCATGAATAAGTCAGTCTGATGCTGGATTCTCTATTCTGTCCATTGGTCAACTTTTCTATCCACACACAAGAACATTTTTATCTTTGTCTCTTTAGGATAAATGGTAATACATGATAGGAAGATGCTGTCTTCTATCTTCTTCAGTGGTTCTTGGCTCTATCACTTATATTAATCATTTATATTCCATCAAAACTTTAGACTTACTTTGTCAATTATCTCAAAACCTTTTGTTGGGATTGTAGTGGAAATTGCATTGACTGTATTGTACTGAAATCTACCAAAATGTCCTGTACAGTTGAAAGAGAAATAATATTGAGTCCATAAACAGATCATGTCTCAACTTTTTACATCATTACTTTTCAAAAAAGTTATACTTTTCTCTACATAGTTCTTTTTCTCTGGCCTATCTTACAGGTTGTGCCTTGAGCTTGATAGCTTCTTGGAATTCTAACAGGCAGTATTTTCTCTCCTTAACATGCAGAAAGTAATGGTGAATTATATCCTTAATGTTGTCATAAGTCCTACATAATTCACTGTTTTGTTGTTTTGCAAATGGTATCTTTTTTTAAAGACGTTTTTGTTTAAATGAAGCCATTGAACTTCTAACCAGAGATGGTACAACAGGACTATGATTTTTATGTATTGATTTTGCAGCCAATAGTCTTGTAAAACGTTTACTTTCCAGGTAAATTTAAGTCTGTTGACTCCTTCTGTTGACTTGTGCATGTTCCTTTGTTTCCTTATCTGTTTGCTGATACCTAATGGTGAGCTCATATAGGCTTGATCTTCATGTGTAGGAATCCTGTGTCCATAAAATAGCATGCTTCTGTCTGCATAGATGCTGCTGCTAATACAGGATAAGTCAAACCTCTTACAAGGCCTTGGGTGTCATATGGCAGCCCCACCTTGTCCCTAGCGCTTGGCTTATTCTTCCAGATTGACTCTTCCTCAGGTTCACTTCCACATTTGACAACTTGCTGTTCTGCCCTGTGCTGGATTTGGAGGATAAAAGTTTGGGAGAGAACTCAGACATTCACATACTGACTGTAAGTCTGGTAGCATATTTGAAGTTGCATTGTATTCAGGATATGAGATTTGCTAATGGTGTGGTGGGAGAGCCCTTCATCCTGCCTGTGACCATCATCTCTTGTCCTCTCACAGAGCAGGACGTTTTCATTGAGACTGCACACTCAGGGTCAAGACACCAACTTAAAAACTATTACAAAAGTAATGCATGTTTTCTGCATAATTTTTTTAAAAAAAGATACAAAGAAGAAATTTTAAGTTATCTATAAGGCCCATCTCCACACTGGAATAGAATCACTTTAATGTTAATATTTTGGTGGGTACTGAGCTTAATAGTGGTCCCTTGAAAGCTACATCTGAGGGCTAGTGAGAAGGCTCAGTGTGCAAAGCATTTATCTTGCAAACCTGACCTGAGTTCAAGCCCCCCACATAAAGGAGAAGGAGAGAACCAAATCCACAATGTTATTCGCTGACCTCCACATACGTGCTGTGGAATGCACATACCCACCACCCCCAACACAATAATAATAACAATAACAACAACAACAACCATTTTCAAAATTAAAGCGGCATCTGCCTGGGCCCTGTCAATAAAACCTTATTTGGACAAACGATTATGGTAGATGTAGTTAAGTTAAGGATCTCCATGTGAGATCATCCAGGAGCAGGGTGAACTTTAAACCACTAACAAGTCCTTTAAGAGAGGAGAGGGAGCAGCAGACAGGCACAGAGGAAGCCATGGGAAGATCGAGTACAGGTTGGAGGGACACTTGCCAACAGACCACAGAAAGCCTGGAACCATCAGGAGCTGGGAGAGCCTCTGGAAGGGAAGGGAGTTGGGTGAGGCCCTGGTGACACCTTGATTTGGAGCTTCTGGCTTCCAGAACTGTGGAAGAACAATCCTCATTGCTTTAAGTCACCCATTTGCAATCTTGTCTTACAGCAGCCCTAGGAAGGGATTATTGCTTAGTCAGCTGAGGGCCAAGCTTCGAGGAAATAGCTTTGGAGACAGAGAGATCATCCCGAAGGTGGCTTCCTTGGGGAGCACTCCCA
>CABHPQ010153504.1:0-45727 GCA_902168405.1 Peromyscus aztecus | reverse complement strand
GGCTCTAAAAGTAAAACTACATCTTGCCCTTTTCCTATTTTGACATCAATACATCAAAAACAACTACTTAAAATGATCCTGAAAACCCTCTAGCCAACAAATTAGATTATCACTGGATATTAACTTATTTTATGAATTCATTTCTGCCTATTTCTTTTTTAAAAGAATCTGAGGTCCTCCTAGTGCTAAGGCTATCCCAAATTCCCAATTCTCCAAAGTAGAAATTCTCTGACAAAAATGTGAACTCCCCAAGTTTTATACGTGTGTGTGTGTGTGTGTGTGCGCGCGCGCGCGTGTGTGTGTGTGTGTGTGTGTGTGTGTATACATATATATGTTCTAAATATAAAAATTGCTTAATCACCAAATTCCTTTGATAACAAGGAATTTTGTACTCATAAAGGCAAAGACTACAGGATTACCATGCCTAATTTAGATGACTAATTACACACACACAACTTAAGAAAGAACTATTTTTGAAATAGAGACCAGACCTGCAAAGCTCTGCAATATTTTTCTGCCTGGTCTAATTTTAGATGATTTTCCTGACCACTGAAGAGTTTGTGCTAAGCCAGGCTTCCCCAGCTCAGGCAATAGATTTCTCTCTCTGGCTGCAAGTCATATTATCTCATGAATGAACTGTTATTTAGGTCAGTAAAGAGGCTCTGGCCTAATTGAATGTGCATTTATCCCTGATGTTCATGCTCTATATATCAAGATTTTTATATAGGTATTGAGAGTAGATGCAGAAGAGACTCTGATGATTAGACTATATTGGAAGCAGAATATTTCAAATTACCAGAATAATTTAAAATATTTAATTCTTTTTCAAATTACATCTTTATTTAATTTGTGTTGAAAGAGTCTGCACACTATGGTGTACATACAGAGGTCAGAGAACAATTTGAAGAAGTTGGCTCAGTCCGTCTACTTTGTGGGTTCCAGAAATGGAACTCAGGATGTCAGGCTTGACAGCAAGTACCTTTACCTGCTAAGTCATCTTATCATTTTAAATCTCTCATACTTGAACGATACCTTTTGAACTCATTTTTCTAAAAAGGGCATGCTATCAGGATTTAACTTTGGAGCCTAGAGTTCTACAAAGACAAAGGCGATCAACTGCTTCTTTATATTTTTACTAAATGTGTGTGTGTGTGTGTGTGTGTGTGTGTGTGTGTGTGTGTGTGTGTTTATGCACATGCATGAAGGTGTTCTCAGAAGACCAAACCGGGGCTCAAAAACCCTGGAGCTGGAATTATAGGTGGCTGTAAGCCACTTGATGTGGGTGGTGGAAACCAAACTCAGATCCTCTGTAAAAACTATGAATACTGTTGACTGCTGAGTCCAGCCCATTTCTTTATTATAGGCAAACAAAATACATTCATTGACTAAATGACTATCCCATACTCATTATGAGGGGAAGGATGGTGGGACTGACCTTGGTAAATAGTGATTCGATCCAAATAAAGAATGTGGTTGAGAAGAAACAAGATCCAAAAGTCTAAAAGAAAAAAAAGGTGAGGCCCTGTGAGCTGATTAGAAAACTCAGCCTGTACCCACAAATTACCTTAAATATGCCAAAGAAAATAAGATGATTCTGCTAGTGCTACATTTAAAGAAAACTAAAATATCTTTCACCAAAAATAAATATAAACTATAGGATGATATCCTGACGAGTCTTCCGAAAGGAGTTGGCAGTCAGGCCTGACATATATGGCAGACACGTAAGTTATTTTCTGAACAAACTTATGAATGTTTAGCATTTGCTGTAATGCAACTGAGAGACTACAACTCCACTGGTGAACACTGCTCTGCAGGAGCTATGGAACATTAGATTATTTATACAGAGTGTAGTAAGTACATATCTTCTCTTTCTCCTCCTGCCTAAGGTTAAAAAACAAACAAACAAACAAACAAAACCAAAGATATTGAGGCTCCACTTTCAGAGACTCTGACTTAGCTAGTCAGAAAAGGATCCAAGTATCAGTGTTTTTAAAATACAAGTTAGGTGAATGAAATTCATGTATATACAAAAATGACAACCACTGATCTCTTGGTATAACATTGACTGTTTTGTTTTAGACAGGGTCTTACTATGTAGCCCTGGCTGGCCTGAAACTCACTACATAGACAATGTAGACTAGGCTGGCCTGAACGCAAAGAGACATTCCTGCCTCTGTCCCTGCTTCACAGGTACCGGGATTATAGGCATGTGCTTGGCCACAATGAATTCCTAAATATACAATACTCTCTTACCTATTCTGATAAACTAGAAAAGTTTTCTTTTTATTTAAAGATATTTGCCATACTGGTGTGACATTTCAGAAGAGTCTGATATACAAACTTAAAATATGAAAGTATATCCTAATTATGTTTTATTTACTATCAAATGAAGAAATAAACCTTATTTCTATGATGCTTTCATGTAAAATTTGTGGTCCCAAATTACTCTTAAAAGGAAAAATGATATACACGATGTCTAACAGGCAGAAATGTTTGAAGTCGAAATGGATAATTAAAATACTACAGCTTCAATAATGACTTTTAATGCTCTATGCCTATGTTTTAATAGGAAAAATCACAAGAATTATAGTGGTTGTTTAACCATTTCAAGTCAGTATCTCTCATTTAATGATTTCAAAGTACTTCACAGATTTCAAATATGGAGCAAATATTTAACAGGCTTCCACCTCTTTATAAGTACCATGCATATTTTCTAAACATTCCTCCACAAAAGCATATCAGAGAAGAATGACCCTGAATTGTTAAAGAGTGGCAACAGAGTTAAAAGCTGCAGCACTGAGAGGCTATAATAGGCAAGAACACCAGCATTACTAGGAAACTGTACCATAGAAAATATTTCCCATAACTACAATACTCTTTTTCTAGAATCAGTTATACTATAATGACAGAATCTTGCCTATGGCCACCTCAGTCCTCAGGAAGTACAAGGCTTTGGTGCTGGAAAAGAAGTGCCCACAGCCACCTTATGGTATCAGGGGACTGAATGATGCTTACTCAGTATCTATGGGTAAATTAAAATGCAAAGCATATGCCATGCTATCTCAGGCAGGAGAAGAGAATAAAATTCTGCTGTCTAAGGACAAAGGGTTGTGTGGCAGCATGATGAGACAAACTGAGCTCTGCCTTCAAATGCCATGCTCTGTGCACATGCTCCTGCACTCAGAAGTTGGTTCACAGCACTTGTTTAGGAACTTCTTTACTTCTCGTTTCTTCCTCTTTCCTTCTTCCTTCTAATATCAAAGATCAGCATTTCAGCTAAGCTTTTGTATTGAATGAATACATAAAACTATGGGCCAACTTACTGCTTTTAATTATCTGCTCTGTGACAGACCAACAACTCAAGATTGAAACCTAAACCAAATTTGTAAACTTTAGTAACTTAAATTTTAAAGCACTATATTCTCACTCAGGCACACTGTCAGAATATGGGAACTTATGTCTGAGATTTCAGATAGTCAAGAAAACTTGCTAAAAACTTCCCAGAAGTAAAAACACTCTTCTCCTCTCAGGGAGCCCGAGGCTAAGCCTGCCTCTAATAGACAGAAAGTCCTTGCATGCTCCATCTTCTGTCTCCAGGGCACACACTGGGAGTATGCAGCCACGCACTTACTGCAGTTGTACAACTACTTTCTTTGAACTCTAGAGAAGGTTTTAAATTCTCCTCCATGATGGGATATGTTTTCACCATCTCTCCTAGTGTCTGCTTCAAGGAGGTTTTTCCTTAAGAAGGACTATGAGGCAAGCAAAATACTTCCATTATGAGAAAAAAAAAAAAAGCCCATTGTCTATTTTTACTTGCTTACTAAATGCTCTGAGAACTCTGCTTTCCAGCTTACCAAATGTCTCAAACCTCCCATCATCCCTGTGAGGCAGATCAAATTATTAGGTACACTGTAAAGATAAATGCACTGAAGTATTCTCTCTCCATTCCAAACCAAACATTTGATTTCATCCAAATCAAGTGGAAAAATCAGGGATTAAGGAATAGAATACACATGTTAGCTGACTCACTGAAATAGCATCATCAAGTGACAGATACAAGGTAGAGGATGGAAAAAGTGGTGGAATGTGAATAGGAACGTCTGTGTCCAAGTCATAGTTCTGTTATCTAGCATAGAACACTGACATAGTCTTAACTTTTCTACAGTCTGCCTCACATCCAAAGGACAGTAAGCAACGCCCCTCCCCAATGTGAGTGGTTAGTGGAAAATCATACTCTATACTTTAATACAACAAATAACAGATGAAAAAGAGGACGTATGTATGGTGTAACTCTTTAAAATGAATCTTTTTTTTTAATCAAGAAAGCATACACATGGGCAGACACGGCTGAATATACTGTACCTATAGGAAAACAATTTGTAGACACAACAGTACTTAAAATATTATTATATGGCTGCACTCAGGCTAAACGAATTTGCTACTTTAAATCTGCTACTTTATTTATAAATAAAGAGTCAACTCTTTTACGTCACATTTAAACACTGAACCCAACTGAAATACAAAATCTCCAGTGACTCCAGAAGAGAGGGTTTAAATTAGTTTTACATTTTTTTCCTTCTGATAACATATTCCCAATTGGTTAGGGAAAGTATTTTCAACATGGTTAGCCTCTTATTTCTTTTCAGGCAATGTAAAATCTAGGCAGGAGAAAAAAGGAGAAAACAAAAAAATTCATTTAATTTAGCAAATCTTTCTAATAGTGAAAAGTAGTTTCTCTTGCTACAGACAGTTGTTCTTAGTGGTCAACTGCTAGTAAATGCTAGAATCTTGTTGAATACAGTATCTTAGCATGAATTTTTCTGGTAACACGAGTTAAAGAAATGAATGATTCTGGGGTTTGGAGAAAAAAACTTTTAAAAATATTTTGTGAATCCTATTAATCCCAAATCATAATTTGACAATCATCATCACTACATTGCTTCCTCATATTTAAAAATTAGCTTTCAAATCTTTCATCAGAAAAAAAGAAGTGACTTCTATGGCAATAGCTTTGGAAACATAAGTGTTTGAACCTATAAAGGCCATGCATTCTCCTTGGATTAGCATTCATTCAAATGGCATCCTCCACTACAAGGCAGTGTCTGGGGCTTCTTTGTGAGAGTTCTAAGAAGAATAGTTTATATGTCTATAATGCCATTAACTTGTTTTCCTTTTTCTCTTCTTTATAGATTCATTTTTAACAAATTGAAAATTTCTCAAGTGGATTGCCTGACTGTATTCATGATATTACTATATCCTCAAGCAAAGGTCATATTCCCACTAATAAGAGGTCAAGAATTTGTGTTTAGAATTCTGTGGTCTCACTGGCCTCCAACCCTTCTCTTACTGCACTCCCAAACTACAAAATCACAAAACTTCTCAGAGGCTCCCCGAGCTCTTACACCTGAGCACACCTCCTCTGACCCACACCAGCTCATTAGCTATGGCAGCATTTCTCAAAATTGGGCTGTAGACCTCTTACTCCACCAGGGGCTTTATCTGCTTCTCTCAAGACTGACTGTTTTCATCAGGCAGGCTATCTTCTGTTACACCAAGGGTACTATATCCTCCAGGCACTTCTGCTGACTAACCAGCCAGCACAGCCTCTTTGAGGCCCAATCAACTTGGAATCCATTGGCGAGGAGGTGACTGGACTCCTTGGTCCACTAGTACTCAACACTCCCAGAAGCATCTGGTTAGGATGCTGGTTAGGTTAGCATCTAGTTAGGTGCTGGGCTTAGTTTAGCTCTTGAAGGCCTTTGCCTTTCACTAAATAAAACTTCCCTGGTCTCATGATTTCTTTTTGGTTTACATTCATGAGCTATTTCTAATGTTTATGCCCACTCAGACTCTGCTTAGAATACAATAATCATTCAAAATGGTTTGTTTCTAATGCCTGTTCCTAGTTTCCTCTTTACCTCTTATGATTAGTGGTATACTATGTTAATGAAAATGAATCCCTCCAGGTTTGCATGCTCTAAAATGTTTTGTGAGGCTTCTAACCAAGGAATATATCAGCATTCTTTGTAAACATTTCATTCTTGCCCTTTATCATCTCAATTCTCTTATTATACAGTCAAAGCCTCCTTATCACATAAAGGTTCCTTAAAGATTCAGTAACTCACATCCATTTCTCTCCCATCTTTTGCATTACCAGTGCATATTATAGGACTTACACTTTTAACTTAATCTTAAATTTACTTCTCTTTATCTGCCAATGTAGAAAGGCTTTGATAAGAAATCATCACCCACTGATAGATTACAAACAACAGAACATGCTATTTGCTACCAATTCCCAACTATGCATTTTTAAAAAGGAAGATGTTATTTACCAAAACATACTTATTCATTTTGCATAAGAACATTCCATTTATGGAATAACCCTATAAATAGAACAAAATGTAAAAGGGCATAATCTATATGTAGAATACATTATTTGTGTGGTCATAAATGCGCACTAAAGACTTTTACAGACTATGGGATATAGGTACATGATAAACACACAGCACAACATGTAAGGGAAATATGGAGTCTCCAAAAAAGGAAAAAAGTATTCTCTATTTTCAATGGACAAACATGCTGAAGTCAATTTCACCTAAAACAAACAAAAACTCTAAATGCATTTCCTGGATTTAAGCCATTGTCACAAAATCACTACTCTTCCATGTGGCTCCCCTGGCTGCTTTTAAAACTTTGTTTTCCAATACAAAAGCAGATTTTAGCACGCTTGTAGTGAGTGCAGTAGATGGGATTTAAATAATACAGCAGTTGGGACTGAAAAGGAACTTTCAAAAATGGCTACACAGGAGATACTACAGATAGGGAGAGGGAAAGGAAGCAAAACACGGACAAGCAAGAGCACTTAGCATGGGGATTGTATCATTTGCACTTCGTCAACTAACTCTGTCATATCTTCTCGGTGCCATCAAAACTTCGGGCCAGCAAAATAAAATTCTGTTGTCTTCTTCAGGTTTCACTTCACATAATATCAGGTTTAGAATAGTTCATAAAAAGCATTCAAGTCAAGCATGTCTATTCTGCTTACCTACTCACAAGCACATGAAATATGAGGGCACATGGATAGCCAAAATATAAAATTCTTTAAGAAAATGCACTACTTTTGGTCTGGCTTGTCTGTCTATTAAAACTATAACATTGTCTTTCATCAAACCAATATATTCTATTATTATTCTCTGTTATTTCAATTCAGAAACTTGGGAGAAAGAAACATTATCTTGTTTGTAAAATCTGATTATGGTACCATTACACAAAATAAAGGATGATGGACATCAATTTGGACTTTTAAAGACATTCTACAAATGTAAAACCTACCTATTAATTTTGTGTGAATATTTTTCACTTATAATTCATACTGAATAGTAAAACAGAAAAGGAGGAAAAATAAAATATTACAATGTCTTTCTTAGCTCTCCTGTTTTCTATTCAACAAGAACCTGACACAAATATACAAACACATGGACTATCCATTATGACCATTATGGTAATGTTCACAATGTAATCTATTTTAGAATCAACAATAATTCACAGGCTATCTCACAGGTGTGACACAGGAGAAAAGGGTGTGTACAGTCTCAACCCTCCTGTCATGTCCTCCATTTTCTCTCTATGGGTCACCTGAATTTTATACAGTGCAGTATATAGGCTACATTTCTGCCACAGAGTTTCCCCTAGGCCACTATGAAGTAGGATCAAGGACACTGTGATTTTCTTTCTTTCTCTTAGGTGTTTTGAGACAGGGTTTCACATAGCCTAGGCTGGGCTCAAAGTCACTATGCAGCTGAGAATGATTTTGAACTACCGACTCCCCATCTCTACCAATCACGTGCTAAAATTACGTGTCATCACACCCAGAAATTATTTAAAAGACAATCTTAATGTGTACCTATCACCTATTTCTTTTAAAAATATGAAATAAATGACTGATAGGTATTTTTTAAAGTCTTTTATTGTCAAAATGAAATCTGGAATTAACATGATGGAATACACTTGTAATCTAAGCCTTTTGGAGGCTGAGGGAGGGGGACTGAAAAAGAGGCTGGCCTAAATTATACAGTGAGAACCTGTTTTAAAAAAAAAAATCGAAGCATTTTTATATACATCCCTCTGAGTCCAGAAACCCCTGTCCTAAGTATCAGTTACCTCTCCCTAATGACAGTGAAGTAAGTAATCATGGTATGGCAAGGTAAGGAAAAGAAAAATGAAAAATCAAAGCTTTAATGAGGGAGAGGTAAGATGGAATAAAAGACATTTGCTGTATATCTTATGATGGCTATACAATTATGTACCAGCTTTAACATAGAATCTAGACTATTTACTATATGGTAGGCTCTATGTTAATTGGTTTATGTATATTAATTCACTCCTTCACAACTTGAAAAACTTGGAAACTTGTTGCTTTCTAAAGATATTAGCAATTGTATATCAAAATTAATTGTGGTTATATTTGATAATATCAAAATGGAATTTCTTTTCTTTCTTTCTGCACATCTCCAATTCCACCCCTGTTCTTTGAGTTTGGGTTTCATGATGTAACCTAGGCTAGCCTGGAATGTGCTATGTAGCCCAGGGTGGCCCTGAAGTCTTGCTCCTCCTGCTTCAGCCTCTCAATTAGTTGGATTACAAATAGTGTACCTTACCACACCAGGCTATTTTTATTTATTTTAAAAAATAAAGCAAACCTAGTATTTGTAATAACATTAATAAAACCTATAAACAGAAATGTCAAACATAGTCAAGACGAACTACCAGAGAAGAATCAAATGTCTACAAATGTCCAAAGAAATTGGTTTAGTTCCTTAAAGATCCATGTTTTGTACAACAACAACATAACTTTGTTGGTGTAAAAAGTAAAGTTCTGTTAGTTTAATTCTAGGAGTCTTAAAAAGAAAAAGACAGTAAGATATTTGACCTAATCAACATAGTTGAAAATGGTGCCGAATGCATCTGAGTGCATTTTATTTTCTTAGGTATGCTTCTCAGATTACAGAAGGGATCAATAGCAGTACGGAGAAGAATTTTGCACTAGAAAATGTAAAAAATATCAGGACATTTCATCTACTTAACTGAAGAGATCGTCTATTGAGGGAAAACTAATTAACAGTTTACTCAAGCAACAAAAGAATGCTATTATGTGACATTTTGTTGTGAAAGTGTGTGGGAGGAAAAAAAGACCAGAGAAAACATCACATAGTCACAGTGTTTATGGTTCCTAAGCTAAAGCTATAGAGAATTGGTTGTCTTAAGGGCTCCTCTACCCTGTGAGAACAAAACTTTGTTACAACCTTGATTTTCTAAAGAAGAGATATTTGAAATAATGAAGAGTATATCAGAAAACTTTTTTTTTAGGTTTTAATCAAGAGGTAAATTAAATAGCATAACATTTTCATGTTTCTTTCGATTTCAGGTCGCTGACAAGTTCTGAAATACTACTAAGAGCAGTTGCAAAACACTATGAGGAAAAACAGCAGATACTGAAGCCAGGAGCTCTCCCTTACATGACATACTAGTTCTAGACTCCAAATCCACTGCCTTGATCTTTTCAGGTTCCCTACTATAAACCCCACTACAATGTCAGGACAATCTACTTAAGAGCCATGCTTGAATCAAACAAGATATAAAAAGAGCTTTGCTGTACAGCTCTTATATGGTTACCACTAGAGACATTCACCAAAATCCTTAAGTGCCAACTTGACTAAGACTATTAAAGAAGAGCATCCTGGTTTGCCTACATGAAGCTAGGTTTTCACTTTAAAATACTGCACCTGTTAGTTGTCACTGGGTAAAAATCCATCTGAGAACCCAAAGGCCACCACCTAAAGTCCTCACAACAATCATGTAAGGAAACATGCTTGAGTTTTTCCCTCTGGTTCACAAACAACCTAGAGGTTGGTAAGAAGAAAATGAAACCACAGTCTTAGATGTCAGGGTCAAGCAAAGCTGCACCACAATACCTAAAACCTAAAGCAAGTAACGAGATTATTTTTACTCCATGGAAAAAGGTCACTATTTATCAACTCCTCTCAGAGATTCCCTAATTATAAAACCAGTTTTATCAAATATATACATATACTACACACATACACAAGAAAACAAAAATGTTTCAAGTATGAGAAGCATCATATGATTAATCTTATAAAAGAAATATGAAGGTCTTTTATCTGAAACTCAAACCTTTCATCCTCAGTTCTCAACTGGCTCCACCTACATTTTATATCTTTGGTAATAAGTCACACAAATAAGTATTTATTAGCGAGTTTCAAATGTAATAAATGCAAATATAGAATCTGTAATATAGTAAGACCTATAAACATAACTTTGTTCTGAAACCCTATTAAAATAGTACCTGTTATGATATCTGTACACTGTGTGAATATATGTCGCTCTGGTTGGTTTAAAAAACAAGCTGACTGGCCAATAGCTGAACAGGATAAAATTAGGCAGGAAAGCCAAACTGAGAATGATGGGAAGAAGGGCAGAGTTAAGAGTTGCCAGCCAGATGCAGAGAGAAGCAAGATGGGCACGCCATGCTGAGAAAAGGTACCAAGCCATGTGGAAAAGCATAGATAAGAAATATGGGTTAATTAAAATGTAAGAGCAGCTAGCATTTGTAATTAATATAAACCTTGGGGTGTTTATTTGAGTGGGGCTGCAGGACAGGAAGACTCCACCTACAAGTACCTTCCCTTGTTACTTATTGTGTATGTTCATTCAATATCCACTGAACAGGCTAAATTGTGACATCATATTGATTTTCACAAACAGATTATTATATTTTATTTAAGGTAGCTCATCAAGAGAAGAAAAACTAAAAGCTAAGGATACTATAAGAATTAATGTCTTGCATAAATTATAGTAAGTAGAAACCCAAGGATAAGTATCTACGGTTCAACAATGCAATATTCAAAATGTAAAGAAAGTGCTTCATGGGAAATAAGTTTCCAAAGTAACAGTCATATCATTGCATAGTTGGTTTGTGAACTCCCTGTTTAATAAACCTTTAAAAGGCAAATCTTTTCAAGAATGGCTATCGTTTTTTAGAAAACCAAGGACTACAGATCTTTTGCTCAGAATCCATACCCCTTCAAGACTCAAATTTAAAGAAGGCAATGCTCAGTCATAGGACTGTTCATTTGATTTCCATGCATCTTAATCTGACTGATAAAAATAGGACCAGTCTTAACATCAGTTGCATTTCTCTCGGAGTTGTTTTTTTTTTTTTTGTTTTTTTGTTGATATCTCCTTCAATCTAAATGGTAGCTTTATGCGAGACAAATAAGGATAAAAGCAAAGAGGCAGGCAATGAGAGACAGGCTCATTGATTCAGTGAGTGAAAAGAAGGCATGACAAGAAAGACTGTAGTTTGTAGATTAAGTAAAGGTAACCACTGAATACTGTGAGAATAGCCAGAGGACAGGCTGTTAAATAATTGATCTAGCTGTGTGGGGTGGAAAGAAGTGGGGATGAACACAAAATAGATGGGCATAATAATTCAATGGTAAGAATGGTGATACAGTAAAGGAGAAGAAAGAACCACTAAGAGCTGGCAGAGACATGCTCCATAGAAAAACATGTTTCCTATAGCTGTGAACCAAGGAGAAATATCCCTCTCCCCCAAAAGTAGTAGTTACAGTCCAGAAGAACCAAATTAAGATATACCAGGCTCAAGAAAAGCCACATTATGATATGAGAAATGTCTTCCATTTGCCCCAATTTCTGTCTTTTAGTACCAACAAGCATCTCATGCATGTCCCAGAACCTAAACCTAAAACCCCAAGCTCAACATAATGCTCAAACCATGTGGTTTAATGATTTTTAAATGTTCCATTTTCTTTTGCCATTCAAAAGAGATCAATACAATCATGATGTTTTTAAATCCTTTACACTGGGTTTCTCTGAAAACTTTAGGGACAAAGAGTTTGGGACACAAGCAACGTTCTGTTCTCAGAGAGCTACATTTTCAGTGGCTCATTAATTCCTCCCATTGCCATTAGGTTCCCTGCCCTTAGCAGGAGGCCAGTTTGTCAAGAAACCCAGAGGGAGTAAAGCTGTAGCAGTCCAGCTGAGCCCCAAATCCAGATAAAATCACTCAAGGACTGCCTGCCTCTGCTTGTCCTCTGAACACCTGACGAGTCACAGGTGCTATGTGTGACCAGCACGTAATCCTGACACTCCTGAGAAAGGACACAGACAATGGAAATCTATGAAGATATTAATAGTTCTCCATACTGGTTAATGCTCTAGCCCCCTCTTAAGTGTAAAGACATATTTTGTAAGTTTTATCACATTTAACATGGGCTTCTCCATTAGCTGTAATACATAAACATCCTATTTAAAAAAAAATGACTGCCTAAAGAAAGCTGTTAAGATATTTTAACAGTCTCTCTACGAACTTTTCTATTTCAAATTCTATGAGCCTACATGCATAATATGTATGGAAAACACCTGGTAGTGCAGAAAACGGGAGATACAGATTCCAAATTAAAAGTAATATTTTAAGAAAAACAAGTCAGGAAGACAGCAGTGCACAGAGAAACACAGTTGAAAGATAAAGTGAGAGAGAACACAAGCATCAAATAAAGGCATCTTAGGGACTGATTTAGACTAGAGAAAATCTGAGGTCTTGGTTCATACTGTTTTCACAAACTGTCTTTAGCATCTTTCATCTATATTCATGATCAAATGATTAGATACAAACAAGAAATCTGGGCTAGTAAAATCCCATTGACATTAGTGCACAGGGTAAAATGATGATAGACTCCAGCACACTTGCACACACTGTAGTCTTCCAAATACATAAAATATTACTGTAAGTCAAACTGCCAAGGCTCTTAGTCCAGACTCCTATCTGCAATCCAACACTTGGGAAACATGAAAGGGGGAAACAGCACACAGAAATGCAGTTTGGAGGGAGGGGCAGGCACACAGAAGCACACACAGAGTGCAGTGTCAACAGTGTTTAGAAGACTGGAGGTCCATTTCATTTTCTTCACTAAGGGAAAAGTAAAGGCTTAAACACACACACACACACACACACACACACACACAGGGGGGGGGGGGGGGAGGGAGAGATAGAGAGGGAGAAGGAAGGAGAGAGAGGGAAGGAGGGAGAGAGGGAGGCATGGTGAGAGAACAGTTTGTTCATGGTTACATAAGAATATGCAGAAAACAAGTGATTTCCTTCTTGCCAGTATTTCATGGTTAATAGGTTACACCCAAGATCCCACTCAATTCTCAACATATTTTGGAGCTTTCTTGGCTTTTCACACATGAAGGCAGCATGCAGAGACAAAAACAAGGCTGTAAAATACCTAATTTCTGTTTTCTTCATAATTTCAATGATGTTTGTGCTTCCTGTCATTCACTTAAATTAGGTATTCTATACTTGAAACATTTACATGCAACACATTTATATGTGTGCACAATTTGGAGTTTTTAAAACAACTAATTCACACACCTACACTCATAATTACAGTCAGTGAATAAGAACCAGATTGGCTGAAACAGAAAATAACAGTACTCTGTAATATATCAAGTTAAAAAGTTTGGATTACTCCCGAAAGCAGGAAGCCTGTATTCTTAAATTCTACCTTAGATGTCTTATGGATGTGTTTTCACAGCTCAGTGCATCTTAACAAGCACAATACTGCTGTCAAATGAGGTTGATCTAACTCTTTCCAGATGCCAATAGCCCTTAAGCGAGGGGTGGGAGATAGACTGAGGGCAATGAATAATTATTATCTCTAATAATCACTCTGGGATTAAAAGTTTAACTATGCTGCATATCTGAGAAAATCCTATTTTCAGGTTTCATCACTCATCACTTTTATAAATGCAATATTGAAACAGCTAAAAATGCATAATTCTGTTCATTGCCAGTTTTCCCCCCAAGATGCAAGAGCCCAAAAGAAAAGAAAAGAAAAATGTCAACTTTTCTATTGTCAGGAGTGTTAATAACCTGCAGCTATAAAACTGTACTCTCTTCTTTGACATTGTCATCGAGATTAATAGCCTCCACAGTTGGAACTACACCTCCTTGACATTTTCTAGCAAGTGGGAAAGGCAACATTACAGGCAGAGTATTGCTAACTAGAATAGTCTTGGGGAGGGGATGAAGGAAGGGTGTAGAAGAACAATGAGCCTGAGAATAATATGAATTGGCAAAGAACACCCCCTCCATTTTGGCAGAGGATTCATGGGCTTGTTTAAAATGTAAATGGTTGGACCTTAAATTAATAGGTGAATTTTCCATAATTTTGAAATGTGACAGATACAAGGGGTCAATTGTAAGATTTTCCTGCAACATTTCATTCTAAAAGAACATCTGGCATTAGCATCAGACTGGATGAATTAGAAAATGAAATTTTGTCCAAATAATGGCAATAGAGAATAAAAATGTCTAGATCTCAGAAAACTTTTTTAGCCAGAATGCAACATTCCAGAAAGGCCTTGAGTTCTCAACAGTAAGAGAATTCCGGAATAGAAATTATTTACCACCATATATCTTTCCAAAGATTCCCACCATCCCCTCTTCTCCACTTTAAATAAAAACAAAACCATGGACCTCATACCGGTGTAAGAGCTCAGTTCTACACCTGAGTCTTCTTGAGGAATAGTGTATGATCTGACATACACAGTACTTCCCAAAGTCTGTTCAGCTGAATGTCAGCACCAAAAGTTTCCATGGTTATATAGGGTCTAAAAATATACTCTGTCTCCATACCTACAGCTTACAGCAACCAGCAAACATTCTGTAATCCCAAATTAAAGACACCTGCTTAACTTCGTTTCAATTTGTTTTACTAAAGCTTTATTTCTGCTGAAGTTCTTTTTATCCACAAAACATCCTCTTAGTGTCCCAGGACTCTAAGGGAAACAGTACTCTGAAAACTGAATTCATATGTTGGCTGTGAGTAGAGTAAAAATTACATTCAGAAATTGAGTGAAAAAGACATTTCAAATCTGTGTATAATATTTTGCTTCAAGTGGTATAATGAAGGTTCTGTGAAAGGTGAAGCTTACAAAAGGTACAAAGGCTGGTTTGGGGCTCTGTATTTTGTCTGTTTGTTATGGTCTTTTCCTGTTTTAATGAAGAAAAATACCAGTTTCCTCTAAAATGATTTATTAGGAGGTGTATAAATGATATGGCAAGCAATCTTGCAAAATTCTTTTCTGGTGAAGAAATATCCAAGTACTCACACTCAGAAAAATGTGAGAGAAATAAACAATGAATTTAGCAATTCCAAACAATTTTTATTCTACAAGTCTTATTTATTTATTTATTTATTTAGTTAGTTAGTTAGTTAGTTAGTTAGTTATATCCTCTCCTCTCTAGTAACATTCAAATATTAGTGGGAACAGTTATGGTCGAACTTAAAATTTACCAAAATTCTTTGGAAAGTACAAGAATTCTCATCCACATATTTGTCCTCAGGGTTCTATTGGATATTATTAGTGATTTGCCTAAAATGAGTTAAGAAAAGAAAGGGTAAATGAGAAGCTTGGAGTAGATGAAAATGATAGTACTTCAGGGACCACAGAAGCTATGAAAATTAGCACTGAGCCCTCATGCCCAGGACATAAAAGAAATCAGGACAGTCTTAATGGGAATCAGGCAGTACGCCTAATGAGAACCTTAATATACTTTATCTTCCTTTGATAGTTCATCCCAGTGTCAGTAGATGCAGTGAACCAACCAACATTCACTGCCTCACTCTCGGCCAAGCACTCTGGGAAAGACTCAAATTACCAGCAGTAGCTGGCAGAGTGTGGCTTCCTGACCAGCAGCATGAATACCAGAACCTCCCAGGAACTTGTCAGAAATGCAAATTCTCAGCCCCACCTGGATCCACTGAAGCAGCAGCCTGGGAAGGGATTTAGGGCTTGGTGTTTCTAAAATACCCTGCAGTGATTTCAGAAGCACTAGCCTCTAGGATCTTTGGGGAGCCATGAAAACGTGAAACAGCAGCAAAGCTGCGAAGTATAAAAAACTCAACGTCTGATAATCTCACTGAAAATTCAAACTCTACTATAGCAACGTTGTTGCTTTTCAAAACAAAGCCAGAGCATTTGAGAATACCTTCTCTTCCTCTCACTTCTACTCCAGGAAGAAGAAGAAGGTGGCAGACTCTAAAATGAACAACATGATCTAATGAGTCTCAAACAGACAAAGTGCTACAAAATATCTAATTCTGTAGCTTCAGATAAGTGATAAACAGGTACGGTCCCTCAAGGGAGTCTGTCTGTGTTGAACTTGTTACGTTGTTTTTAAGGGCAATTCCAGTTCTCTTTTCAACAAATCATGATACAGTCCTAGGAGCAAAGCAGAAATGATATATTTGTGTTGTACTGCTCTACTTGAAGATGTTTTACTTTCCTTTACCTGATAATCTTTCCGGCATCACTTTGCCAAATACACAATGTTCAAAAGCTTTAACAGTAGTAATAATAACTATAGCTAGCATTATTGTTCACTTTATTAGTTGTTTTTCATGGATGGTCTTATTCACTGCCTGGGTTATTCACCTCACTTTACAGGTGAAGAAACAGAAGATTAGCAAGATTAAATCCCTTACTGTTACACATCATATTAAAATATAAAACTAAAACTAAAACTTTGGTAAGAATGACTATAGGGCTCAAGTTTCAGTCACTATCTCATGTCTCCTTCAATTATTTTAACGTACTAGAACATTATCTGCAAAGCTAATTTTAACCTTACTTCTCTTTGGCAAGAGCATAAAATCACATAAAAGTGAGACAAGGGCTAGAACGCACTTAATTTGGAATTTTAGGTGAAAACATGTAACATGGTTTAAGAATTAAAACAAAAAAGTGCAATTTAATTATATAGATATATTTTGTCAAAATTCCCATAGATACAGTATTTTACATTTTAGACAAGATTCTCAATGACAAATTCTTAGTCTGGATATTTATCCTCAAACTATGAAACTCAATGTGTATATAACTGAGATCCTTATTAATGCAACCACAGTAATAAAAAAGTATTATACTAATTATAAGGTGTTATAATAGAAGGTTATTACCATGTTCTTGGCTAACAGGGTCCACATTGTTATAACATATTAAAATTGGATTGAGTTATAAAATGATGATATTATTATAATCTTTTGTATTTATGAGGAAAAACATTTTCTTTTTTTTTGTTGTTGTTTTTGGTTTTTCGAGACAGGGTTTCCCTGTGTAGCTTTGCGCCTTTCCTGGAACTCACTTGGTAGCCCAGGCTGGCCTTGAACTCACAGAGATCCTCCTGGCTCTGCCTCCCAAGTGCTGGGATTAAAGGCATGCACCACCACCGTCCAGCGAGGAAAACATTTTCAAATGAGATCTCAAAGCACTTACCTAGCACTACTGCATATATGAAGAAATCATGTTACAGAAAGACACATACTTGTTCCAAAATATATGGATGACTTTCCAAAATGTATGAAAAATTAAGGGCTCACCCAATGTAAGTTGGCAGCAAAATGTTGCAAGTGATGCCAGGGAGAAGAAATGAAATACCTATTCATTTAATGATAATTACTGACTGACTATTACAAAGTAAATAGTATTCCAGCTACGCATATATAGCATCAAACCAAAGAGAAGATTTCTCTACTATTGTGAAGCATTCAATCAGTAAATAATAATAATATCAAATAGTCAAAATGTTACAAAAGGAATATATAACAGTACTAACAGAAAATGGCTAACTGCTATTTTGGGTATTAAAGTTAGGGCAATGTTTTGATGAAGTAACATGTAAGTAAAATTTTAAGAAGTGTGCTGGTGCATGGTGAGATGCCTCAGTCTCACCAAGAGTTCGACCCTTGGAACCCAGATAGTAGAAGGAGAGAAGTGAGTCCTACAAGTTACCTCTGATCACATATGTGCTCTACATGTGTGTACATGAACCCACATGCAAACAAACACACACACACACACACACACACACACACACACACACACACACACAGTGAGATAGAAGTGGTCAGAACAAGAATGGCTACATGTTGAACACAAAAACTGTATAACTGATGAACTAGGTCTAGTGAATGAGAAAGAGGAGTTAAGAAATATGAGGATTTCCCCCTCATATTCCTAACTGCCACTTAGGGAAACCGGAAAGGGAAGGATGAGAACACTGGGTTTAGGCTGGGATAGCAAAGTTCCACTTGCCCAGTACACACTGAAGTAGAGACAATGAAGCAGGCAGTTGGCTACTGAAGCCAATTAGAATAAAGACTGAGGCTAGGGACACACAACTGGATATCATCACAGGAAAAAAAAAAGAATAACTGCTTTATTTTTATGAGAAAACAAAATAGATACTTCTAAATTATTTCTTTCCTCTTCCCTCACCACCCAGCTTTCCTGAAAAAGTGAGACAGGAAAAAAAATGGTATCAATAAGGACATATGAGTTCTCAGAATGATACTGGGACAGACAATTACAAATGGAAAATACAAGAAAAAACTGGAACCCATAACTGATGATGGTAAGGTAAAACAGTCAATTTAAAAATAAATGGGCAGTTTCTCGAAAATTACATGACCTGGAAGTTCCATTCATAAGCTAATACACAAGTTACATAAAGTAAATATTTTTATATTTTGCTGGGCATGGTATAATGTAAGAGACAGAATCAATATGATCAGGATGACTGGGAGTTCCAGCCCAGTCGGTTCTTCATAGAAAGAACTATGATTTCAGCTGTAGAACATTTGTCTAACATGAGAGATGCAATTGTTTCATCCCCAGCACTGAAAACAAATTCCCACAAAAACCTTGTACATGGATTAATACTTGTAGCAGAATTGTTTCTTACAAGCAAAACAACCTAAATATCTACCAACTAATGAATAAACTGTGGTATTGTGTGCATGTGATGGAATAATATTCACCACAAAAAGAAATGAAACATTGACATGAGCTGTACGGATTAGCATTTAAGATACTACTGTGCCACAGGAAAGAAGCCAAACACAAAAATTCACATATTGTATGACTCTATTTATGGGAAATGTACATAAGAGGCAAGCAGGCAAATTAGTAAACATAAAGTACATTAGTAGTTGCTACAGCTAGTGGACATCAGAAAGGGGCTGGAAGGTAAAAATTAAGGGGTATGAGGTTCTTTCAGGGGTGATGAAGATGTTCTGAAAATACAGGTAATGGCTGCACAACTTTGGGAACATACTGAAAACATTTTAGAAGAATGATTATCATGCCAAATGAATTGTAACATGAGGTTTTATAATTTTTGTTTTGTTTTTGTTTGTTGACTTGGAACAAAGACAGTCACAACTTCTCATAGAAAAAGAAATGATAAAGCAGACAAATCTTCTTAGAAGAAACATCACTGAGAGTCTTAGTCAGCAGACTGTCAAGTCATTTGTATGGGACCATAGCCACAGTGTGCCTCAGTTACAATCTCATGTCCACCTTTACTACAGTCCTTAGCTCCCAAGAACTCTAACTTTTGGGTACCCAGTTTGATTTTTTTTTGGGGGCGGGGGGTTCAAGACAGGGTTTCTCTATGTAGCCCAGGCTGGCCTCGAACTCACAGAGATCTGCCTGCCTCTGCCTCCCGAGTGCTGGGATTAAAGGACTGCGCCACCACTGCCTGGCCAGGTACCTAGTTTAAAGCCAATTTAACATAATACAGACCTTCTAGTCTTTTTAAAAGCTCTTCTTTATGGAGAGAGCCTACTGTGGAAAAATAACAGAAATCTTAAAGATAAAAACATAAAATTTCCTTCTATCACAGCAGAAAACAAGCTTCTTGGTGATCTCTTAATCTAATATGTGAAGCCCTCACATTTATTATTTTCATCATATAACTGAAATTTTTATCATGCAAACAATTATTTTGCCCCCAAAGTTATTGGCTATCTTGATTCTACTATGACTAACACAACACCCATAATGCGCCCCAATGGGTAGATATACAATAGATCGTCTCAGTAAAATCCACAGTAGATACTATGAAAGTTAGACAACACAGAAACCTACACCTAGGAAGACACCAAGTACATAAAAACAAAACAATTCTGTCAGAATTTTTAAAAAGATATAGTCACAGGATTGTAAACATCCAAATATATTAACTTAAACAGGATATCAACTCTCTAGGACATAGTCAGTTCCAAAGGAGTTAATGTTACGCCCTAATAAAAGAGTGACAGAGATGTCAGCTGGTTAAAGCAGAGAAAAAGGCCTTTTAGTGGATGTATATTAATTTCACTGTAAAATCCTTTTAAAATCCAGGCAAGAAAATTTCACTTAACTTAATTGAATAGAAATTTAAAATTTATGGAGAAAAGTAAGAATTACAACATGTTATAATTATGAAATCTTACATACTTGACTCTGGTTCTTTCTATACTTCTTGTTATTCTTTTCAGCCTGCATCTCATAAGAGAGCTTAGGTAGTTTTCAGGACAGCTTTCTAAGTGCTCCTGCTCAGAGTCTGAAATAGAAATCCTATGGTATGCATGTTTATGGATATCATCAAGTCATTCATACCCAGTACATATGTTCTTTGTTTTTGCAATGCTAGGGATCAACTTAAGGTCTTATAAAGACTAGGCTAGTGCTCTACCACTTGGGTATTTCCAGCCCTACCTAGCTAGTGGATCTTGGAGGGTTGTCTGGTAATCTGATTTAACACAGAGCTAAGCCAGAAGCATTCCACATAGCGAGGACTGCAGCTCCTCCATCTCTCCTGGGATCTGCTTTTATGTCTTAACTCTACCAGTGTCTGCTACTGGCTGGCTAACTATGTATCTACAACCTCTCTAAAACATGCCTGTCTGTTTAAGCTATGGCTTCCCAATGTGACAGTATCAGGAGATGGGAACTTTGGGAGGTGATTAGATCAGTTGAGTTTACAAACATGGAGCCCCCCCTGAGAGGATTATGAGGAAGAAATGAAATTAGAAAATTAGGCCATATGAGGATACAGCTAGAAAGCACTCTCCGTAAGCTAGTAAGAAAGCCTTCACCAGCTAAGTAACAAGGAGGGCTCAAGGGGGTATGCTTGGATTTCCCTGGAAGAGGAAACAGAATAGATTTTGAGGGTAGAATGGAGGTGGGTAGGAATGGGAACAGGAGGGATCAGGTTGTGGGAACAGAGTAGGAGAGTATGGAAGAGGTGACTGGAAAAAAGGGGGGCATTTCAGGGTGAGGTAAAAACCTAGTGCAATAAAAATTCTCAGCAATCTACAAGGGTGACCCCAGCTAAAACTCCTAGCAATAGAGGATTCATAGCCTAAACTGGCCCTCTCCTGTAACAAGACAAGACTTCTAGTCAAGGGATTGAGACACATAGCCCAGTCACATAACCTAAAATTTGTCCTGCCTACAAGATGTGCTGGGGTAAACTTTGAGTGGACAACCAGTGACTGGTTCAGCCTGAGAACGCCGTGAAAGGGAGGCCACTCCTAACTCTGCCTCGAGGGCCAGGACCCAAAGGCTGGATAGCCCAGAGACCTAGGATAAAACCAAACACAACTGGGAAAAAAAAAAAAAAAAAAAAAAAGGTCAATATCATGATGTCTAACGATATTCTGCTCCACTCAGAGTGGTGCCCAGCCCAACTGTCATCAGAGAGGCTTCTTGCAGCACCTGATGGAAACAGACGCAAGACCCACAGTCCAACACTAGGCAGAGCTCGGGGAATCCTGCAGGATGGGGAGGAAGGATTGAAGGAGCCAGAGAGGTCAAAGACACCACGAGAAAACCTACAGAATCAACTTACCTGGTTTCATAGGGACTCACAGAGACTGAACCAACAACCAGGGAGCCTTCATGGGACTGACCTAGGCCCTCTGCCCATATGTTACAGTTGTGTAGTTTGGTCTTCTTGGGGGACTCCTAACAATGGGAGCGGGGCTGTCTCTGACTCTTTTGCTGGCTTTGGGACCCTATTCCTCATACTGGATTGCCTTGTCCAGCCTTAATATGAGAGGAGATACACAGTCGTACTGCACCTTGCTACGCCATGTTTGGCTGATGACCATAGGAGGCTTCCTTTTTCCGAATAGAAACGAAGGAAGAGTGATAGTGGGAGCGGAGGAGAGAAAAGATTAGGAGGGAAGGAGGGAGGGGAAACTGTGGTCTCAATGTAAAAATAGTAATAAAAACTAAAAAATAACTTCAGTAATAAAAATGATATAATATAGATATTAAAAGAATTTAACCTTAAAAAAAAAAAAGACCAAACAGACAAAACATTCAAAGGGAGCAATAAAACAATAGTGAGGTCTTAGTGTTCGAGCTCTCCAAAATTTCTACAGAACAGCCTGAGTTTACCCTTCTACAGAGTTTAAAGAAAGGTGTGGTGCTTTGAATAAAAAAGTGTCCCCCATAGTCTTATGTATCTGAAGACTCAGTCCCCTGTTGGGGGTGCTCTTGGCGGAGATTGAGGAATGCTTAGGACTTGGAGCCTTGCTGGAAGAAGTACGCCCTAAGGGCGGGCTTTGAGAGCTTTCAGCCCTCCCCACTTGTTTGGTCTCTCTACTTCTTGCATGTGGATGGAAATCTAAGTGGCCCCGCTTCCTGCTCCAGCCACCTGATGCCATGCCTCCTCTGCCATATAAATGCTCCCTGTGGAACTGTAAGCCAAAATAATTTTTTAAGCCTTCACCAAATCCAAACTTGTAGGCCACACTTCAATCTTGAACTTCTCAGCCTTCCAAACTAAGAAACTAATGTAAGTTGTCTAAGCCCTTCTGTCCTTGGTATTTTGTTACATCAGTCAAAACCCAGCAAGATGTTATGAGGGGCAGGCAGACAAAGAGCTAAAACATATGACACTGGATGATGGAAAACACTAAAAGGTTAAAAAAAAAAAAAAAGGTTACAGAGAAGTAATCAAACAGAATGAGAAGTAATAAAACAGAATGAGGCAGTATTTTCTATGAATGGGAAATAACACGAATGATACAGGATTTCCTCAGCACCTACGATGGTAACTGATACGTAGGTAGGCACCAAACAACTCATTGAACAAAATAATAACATGTTAATTCATTACACAAGTAAAAGGGAATCATTAAGCAGACCAAAACAAAACATAGTTGCAATGATTATATATAGGATCATGGCTCTGAGTTTTATTGCTCCATAAATAAAATCCCACACAAACTATAACTTTAAGCATTTTTATAAGCTATTGTTACTTTTATAGGATCCAATTTATCAGTTATGAAACTGTTGTTGTAGATTAAGATCTTATCAAACAGTACACATAAAAGTATGTTTATAAAACAGAGAATCTATTTTGTTTCTTTAAAGCACTGTATCTACATCTTGTCAATGCTTGTTTTAAATTATCTTCATATTGTGGGAAGCAATTCACACAAACCACAGTGAAGATTTCATCGGAAAAATCACTGTGTCGCTTCGCTCTGCTTTGCACTGCCCTGAGTGTTTCTTCACCTCCTCTCGTCCAACACTTGCCTTAAACTCATGTGTCCCGTATTAACAACAGAAAATTTGTTTTTCTAAGTTACACCAAACTCTGAAACAAATCTTCAATTAAAAAACAAAAATCTATCTGGCCAGGTATGATGGGACACAAGACAGCAGACTGCCATGAGTTAGAAGCCAGCTTTGCCTTCCTAGTGAAACCATTTCAAAAAATAATCAATCTATTATAGCTCAAGTATACCAGCACACTTCATTCTTCTCAATGACACCCTCATTCACGTGTGTGTGTGTGTGTGTGTGTGTATGTATGTGTGTGTCTGTGTGTATGTGTGTGTGTATATGTGTATATGCATGTGTGTATGTGTGTATGTGTGTGTGTGTGTGTGTGTGTGTGTGTGTGTTTATTCAGCCTGACAAAAGCAAGCAGGGAGGACGACACTGAGGAACTCCTTGCCAACTTCACTCTCAACATATATTCATTTCAAAGTCACTTAGAATTAAGACATTTATCTACCTATTTATGTGGATTGTGAGGGCCCATGGTTTCTTCCAGTGGCAGCCAGCATATAGTATAAAATGTAATAGATAATTATCTATGTCTTAATTAGCCTTAATAATGATAAGCTTCTACTTTAGTCATCAAAATTATGGCGTACAATTAATATATCTTCTATTGACTGAAGTGATCCTAATTAGTCTTAGTCAATAAAAACCCAGAGTCAGATGTTAGGGTGAAAGCTGAAAGATCAGAGAAGCAGGGCAGCCAGCCACCAGAAACTTCTTACCTCTGCTGGGATTAAAGGTGTGTGCCCCCATTAGCCTGGCCTCTATGGTTAAGTACTGGCTATGGTTAAGTACTGGCTACCCTCTGATCTCCAGGCAAACTTTATTTGTCAGAACACAAAAAAAAAATATCATACAATTGACTGGCTTTAATCATTAAAACAAAAACAAAAACAAAAAACATGATATTTTTCAATATGAACTCAGAAGCTTATACATGTAAAGTGTGCCTGTGAAAATATGGAACAAATTATGAGGTCTTATGAGGTAAATAAACAAATCCAAAGATTAATCAGAGTGCTAATTTTGTGGCATTTTTGATCTACACTGTAAATACAGCACTTCCTGCTCTCAGTCTGAATGTATGTAACCAATAGAAGGGGTAGGTAAGGAAAATATAGCCAAAAGTACTGATAGTAGCTCTGAAGACATGCCTTTGGCTTCTATATTCCAAATTCTAGTATATTGGAGTCACTCTGTAAGTATCTGGCTCACTCAACACCCACAGTATGATTTCTCTGCTTCTCTGTGATTTTCACCTGATAGGCTTCTACTCCTCTATGTGATACAGAGTACCCGAAACTGTGGTTCCAAGACTCACTTTCACCTGGGGTCTACTCACAGTTTTTTCCTTCAGGGCTACTGGGAGACTATACAACACTAATGTTGCCATTATACAGTCAATGCCATTAAAGGGCAGTGTGGACATCTATGTGTACATACACAAGTCAGGACAATAGGGACACAAAGAAACACTCAGCTTAAGGTGCTAAGATTATATGTTCATTATGTATATAGATATATAGATATAAACTAAAAAGACAAGTGGTTAAGTGTAGAAGGATTTTTTCCATTCTCTACCACCAAGAATTTATAAAACTTTCCTGTTTCTTACTTTTTGTTTTTCACTTGGAATTTGATATATAGTCCAAACTGGACTCATGGCAACCCTTAGTTTCCCCTGTTTTGTGATCATAGGCATGAGCCACCATGCCTATTTTATGATTACCATTTTAAACTCCAAAATCCTATTTAATAAGTAAATTTCATTGCTACCAGAAATGTTTTAATAAAAATGAAATCAACCAGTATAATTTAAAATGATTATGATTTCAAGCCCATATATAGTGCTCCAAATATTAAAATAATTTGAGATAGGATATTTATACTAAGGTTATATAGCTCATTAGAAAATCATAATCCTTAAGAAAGATTTGTCCTACTTTCATAATTTGTGTGATTATGATTTACATATAACTCATATGTATAATATATACAAAATCTGTGAAAATGAATATTTCACTTTTCACTCCAGAATCCATTTCTATAACTGTGTACTGCATAACATTTCCCTGATAATAGAAAACCTGTCAGAATTCCTGCCATCCTAGTACCATAACTGTGTCAATGCATTTTTGGTTGTCAGGTAATCACTTTGTAATAGGATTATCTTCATACCTCGCCTAAGTCGACAACCATCCTGTATCAATAACTTAATAAGCACTACAGTTTGAAAGACCATTCAATTTCACACACCACATACTTCTATCAGCACAACTGGGTAAAGTACTATGGTGCAAACCACCTTCGATGTGCTCTTTCTTCAAATTTTCTCTGCAGAATATAGTCCAGAGACGACAAAGAGATGAAGGCCCAGGTGAGAGGAAGGGGACTCATTCTCAAATGGCACCGTAATGTCCATCCTACGAACAATGACTCATGCTCATCCTTGCTGGTATGACTGGGTCTCCCAAAAGGAGCCACTGACGCTTACACAGAAGGACACACAGCATCTCCCATGCTCCATTTCTCCTTTTTTGTGATTACTGCAGAGATGATAGTCATACAATCTAACACAATTACCTCTTCAGAATCTAAGTACCATAGGACACTTTTGGAAAATCAAATAAATACAAGGAAGTAAAATATTTTTTTAGTCAACCTACGCTTCCAAAAGTGAGAAAATCTCTAGTTTTTTAAATACTTTTAATTAAACCTGATACTCACATTTACAATTTCTAAAGTTTAAACTTAAAAAACTACTACTAATTGTGATGGCACACACCTTTGATCCCAGTATTTTGAAGGCAGAGGTAAGGGATCTTTGTGAGTTTGAGGCCAGTCTCTTGGAAAGACTTGAGACCCTGTCCGAAAAGAACAATCACCACCAAAAAAAACTTTACAACCATGTAAAAGCAGAACACCATGATACAAAAGCTAAGTGTCACAGCATACCCATTTTAAAGTAAGCAATGAAATGTGAGAAATTAACTCAAGCTAGTTCATGAAGTACTTTCATTTTGTAGAATCCTGAGTCAAAAAATAAAAAATAAAACTCTGTTTTAGTAAGTTATGAAGCACTTAGTCGAGTCCATAACATGTTTAGTAAATTGCTGAAATGGGACTCTGAGCCATTCAGGAATATTCAAAATGTGCCTATCAGTGAGCAAGCAAATCTATCCATGGTTTCAGCCTAGCTACTGAGGCTGAAAAACAACTCACCAGGGGAAACAAAAGTTAAAAATGCCAAATGTTAAAAAATAACATCTATACTCCTCCTTCAACCTAGGCATGGTACTCGAGTATGTAAACTCACTCACTGAAAAGGAAAGTTGGAAAAGAAAAAGAAAGAGCCCAAGATGTTTACAGTTAGAAAGAATGGGGGTGTGATGAGTTAACAGAAAAGGAGTTAAAAGCATATAGAGGTCAAGAGAAGAATTTTAAGGAGACAATAAAAAATTGTCAAATATATGAAAGATGTGAGATAATTACCCTATTCTCCAATAGTAAGCCTTCTTCCCCTCCTCCCTTCCCTACCCCCATCCACCAGTGAGGAACTGGAGGGTAAAACTGGCTCTGTAACAGTTTCAGGACACCATCTTCCCATTGGAGTTTGGCCTAAGGGGGCCCAAGGAGATCAACACCACCACCAGATGGCAACACAGAGTCAAACATAACTGCCATTTATTATCTAGAATATGAAAGGACAGTAGATCATAATGATGGCCAATATATCAACTGAATGTCTAATTTTACATTAACAAAAGATTGAGAAATAAAAAAATCTCTCCATAGAAAGGTAAATATTGAGATGGAAGGAGCTGCCTGTCACTATACAGCACAGACCCTCAATTAGTAACTGTACCTTTACTGCGTAAACGGCAGAGGAAAGTAATTAACAATTAATAGAATCTGCCCTCAATTTAAAGGCTCGAATGGAAGTAATTAAATTTAGTAGAAGCTGTAGCTTCTAAACAAGGGTACATCATACAAACAAAAGGAAACACAGATTTGAATAATAAATGTAAATTAAACACAAGATCTGACTACAGAGGTTAAAGGGAAATGATCATAAAATTATGTTTCTGAAGAAATCTCTGTGCACAGAACTAGTTTATGGACCTATTTTAATCTAGACAAAGGTTTTTATTGGAATCTTGGCTGATATTTCCAAAGTACAAACTTGCTTCTCGTGTATTTATGCATGCAGATCAGACAGCTTCCTGCAGCTTGAATTAGCTGTACAAGTACCTTTCATATCAATGCAGACAGATTTGATATACAGTGTCAACATTACTACCATGGATAGAGATCACAAACACTGCTCTGCTTGTTGATCATGAAATAAAATTGCCAAGCAGAATTTGCGTGGCTCCAGAGGGTAAATTAATGCAGGCAACATGGTTATCAGCAGTCTTTAGCCTGCCTCTCTAAGCTTCTAACAGAAACATTTAGGGAGAGGAAACATTACGTCTGGCTACAGCTGCACATTACACGGTCCATTGAGACTCATGCTGATGGCTGAACTGAATAACAAACAGCTGGGTATAAATGTAAAAATCAGAAAATCAATTTTAAACACACATATTTCACAAATCCTCTGAAATTCTAGCACTGTACAAGAAAGATAACTTGACATGATAGAGTGAAAAAGTATTCCAGAGATTAAAGTGCAAAAATAAATCTGGGTAGCCTGGGGTCATTATGGCTTCTGGAAGGGCAGTGTGAGAACAAACAAAGGCAGGACCATCAGCTCACTCTCTGGCTCTGGTCATGCTTGACTTGATAGTCATCAGAAGTACCTTAGCTTCCTCTTTGAGCTTTCCAGAATGAGGAAAAGTTATTTCACAAATTTAACTGAATTGAACAAAAAGGTCTCTTGCAAAGTCTCATTCCAAAGTCCTCCATCAAGGATCCAGGTCCTGGGGAAGGGTGTTGACAGCGATTCCCAGAAATTTCCAGTACAAAGGATCTGGGTTAAAGAATAAAAATAACCTAAGGAAATGACATATTTTAAAATGCCCTGCAGGGTGCTAACACATCAG
Organism: Peromyscus aztecus; assembly: GCA_902168405.1. Taxonomy (NCBI): domain Eukaryota; kingdom Metazoa; phylum Chordata; class Mammalia; order Rodentia; family Cricetidae; genus Peromyscus; species Peromyscus aztecus. The sequence continues at coordinate 17,159 of CABHPQ010153504.1, read as the reverse complement.
AACCATTAAAGGAAAGGTTGTCACATCTTTGCTTGCTTAAGAATTAGAGAGAGGATAAAAATTTCTTTTCCTGGGCAGTTTAAGGAGCCTTCATAACCATTTTTAGAAAGGTTTATATTAACCTCACATATCAGCATTTGACGACCAGCACATGTTTATATTTAAGAAAGCTAGTGACACAGGGCTGCACCTGAGATGGGGTACCACACAGCCTATTATTCAAACGAGGTCAGTTTTTAGAGCAAAGGAGTACACTATTAATGTTGACACTGGTACAACAGTGACAGACCGGGATTACCCTAGAAGAGCATGTCACATGTTCACTCGTATCTTCCATACTGAGAATGTGGAAAGAACTGGGGTCCCAACTGGAATGCCAAATGAGTGGTGGCCATGCCCTCCTCCTCCTCTCATCATCTGTGCCTCCTCATTTCCAGCTTCCACTCACATAAATGAAAGACCTCTTCTAAAGGAAGTTCAGGGAGCAACAGACGGACTAGACAACAATCACCACCTCTCTGCTCACTAACTAATCCTGTGGTTCACAGCAGACTCAAATCTGACGCAGTGGGGAAGGAAGGGCACCACTATTCTGCAGCTTTTTCAGACAGGAAGAACTATAACCTTCCCAGTTCTGACTATGTTGACTTTTTGCTATCACAAACTAACAGTACCAAGATCACAAAAGCACTAACATACATGAACACTGGCATGACAACACTGTATTTCTTTAATGTTCTTAGTGATAAATAATAATTACTTTTAAGGATCTCGATGTGCCAAAAATGATGTGGCAATATAATATTAATGTCACATGATCTGCAGGTTAAAGAATGAAAGTCATGGCTGGGGAAATGGCTCCTGGTTAATGGTGCTTGCTGCACAAGCATGAGTCCCAGGATTAAAATTTCAAGAAGCAATGTAAAAAGTTTGATGTTGATGCATGGCCCTATAACCCCAGCTCTAAGGATGGGGAGCAGGAGGATCTATGGTGCCTGCCAGCTGTCAGCCCAGCTCCAGGTTCAGTGGAAGATCCTATCTCAAGGGAATAAGGTAGAGAGTAATAGACCCTCTGCCTTCATATGTGTGCCTACACACTTGTGCACATACCACACATACTTTCCCCTGCCTCTTTCTCTCACACATTAACACACACACAAATTTTTTAACTTAAAAACTTTTCTATATTAGCATACAACATATTAGATATTATGGCATTTTTGGACAAAGTGTGAAATTACTCTTTTGAAGAAAATGAAGATCTATGGAAAGTTAGGAAGATTCAATAAGAAAAGCCTAGACTAATTCAACATGGCCTAACCAAAATGAAACTGAAGATCCTTCCTGTCAAATTAGTGTCTCCCTGAAGAATATCCTGGTATTTCTAAGGGCCACAGAATAAGCTCAGAATAACCACAAGTTTAATGATTTTACTCTAAGAACATTTTACAAACTCTTAGAACATTTGGAAGTAAGTAAACACCCAGTTCATTTGAGACTTTGAATGTGTGAAGTATTATGTTTAGAATAAATGTAGCCATTTTTGTTCATTGGCAAGCATTTAAAAACAATATAAAAAAGAATAGATTCCAGTAGAAAAAGATGCTTCATTTATTTCCACATGACAGCAAAAATCTGATGTCTCAGCTGAACAGGTCAGTTGTCACTCCTAAATGCTCCTCAGCTGTCGAACTGAATTTTACCTATTCAACCTGCAGAACAAACTGTAAGAATAAAATATACTTTCTGACCTATGCTGTATTTACAGGACCACAATAGAATCAGTTTGCTACATAGGGGCACACAAGAAATGTGGAAAATTAGGTAACTTTAAAGGCTAATATACTTTAGTTCTGGGCTAATTACATTTCTTAAAATGAGTTCTACTGATTGGCTAAAAATCTAAGATATCAAGAGCTCAGGTAGTTATAAACAAATACAACTTGTCAAGAAAAACAATCCAGGAAAGGGAGTGGAGGAGAAATTGATTGATTGTAATTCATAGAGGAAACTCAAGAAACAGACAAATTGAGTTGCCCTTACTTACACCTTACAATTGGGCAATTATAGAAACTGCCTATCTCTCAGAATATTCACTGCCTGAGCTTGCTTACAAAGCTGTAACAATACATTTACATTTCAAAAGAATAACAACAATAAAAAAAGCCTTGTTGGTATGTTGTATTAGATAGACAACCTTTTATTTAAACCCTGGTAATCTTATTTCAGTTCTAAAAATGTTAAAAACACATAATGTAATTGGAAACCTTCATATTAGACTATAAAGTGGTCTGTTCAAAACATAACATATAATAATTTTGTTTGAAAAGATAGCATAACATTCATATTGGGGAATCTACTATATATACACCAGCCCTAAGTGAATGTTAACCATATAATAATTTAATTATGACCCAATAAATATTTATTTGATAACAAGTTTGTCTCAATTATCAGAAAAGGAAACACAGGTCTGGAAAGATGGCTCAGAGGTTAAGAGCACTGGCTGCTCTTCCAGAGGTCCTGAGTTCAATTCCCAGCAACCACATGGTGGCTCACAACCATCTGTAGTGAGATCTGGTGCCTCTTCTGGCCTGCAGGGATACATACAGACAGAACACTGTATACATAATAAATAAATAAATCTTTAAAAAAAGTCAATAGATTTAAAAAAAAAAAAAGGAAACACAAGACTCAGTAATAGTTTGTGGGCTTTTAGAACAACCTTGTTTCTCTGTTTTGCTGCTTCTCTGAAATAAAGCCATCACAGTATTTTTTCTTTAAAATTTTCACCAATTTTAGGCTGCAGTATAGATTAAAAGGTGAATTATAATACCATAACATGGCACAAAAACTGTAAATTTGGCATTTTAAAAACAAATTAACAATAAAATCATTATAACTTCTTTTTCCTATAAGTTTTCCACTCTAAGTCAAGGCACATTTTCTATTTCATGAATTTAAAAATCATAAACAACAATGAGCAAAATATAAGGTACATTAAATCTAATTCCTTCTACTTTGTTTTAAAAATCCAAGTGGTTTAGACTCTTACTAAAGTTAGATATGAAGTCTGGTGTCTTGAAGTATGACACTAAGGCAGGATGTTTTTCTTGTACAAGGGTCGGAATGTAAGGACAAGGCAAGAATACGTGAAGCAGTAGGTCTCTATAGGAATTCTTTTTTTAATCGGTGGTACAAGAATGGCTGGGATTTAGGACTACAACATAAAGTCAGAAGAACGCAACTGTACCTGCCCCTAGAAAGCAACAGTGTCTGTACCTCAACAGATGTTCTCTATTGCCCTTTGTGCTTGAAGCTAAACTAAATTGTCATTTCTTGGTCTATGTCCTGGAAACAGAAGATCTGTGATAGTAGATACACAGCGATTGAGATGACAGTACAGCAAAGGAAGCCCTAAAAGAGTAATAGCATTTTCCCAATTACATGATCATCAGTGGAAACCCAGCATTTTGACAAAGTGTTCAAACATCAGAGAATGGAGTTGGTATCACACAGTTGAGAACCATGGTATTGGGCCTCATAGTCTGATTTCTGAAAGCCCTATAATGAGGATAGAGTGGATATACATTCCTTTCTTTGGCTGTATTTTTGTTCAACAAAGCCTGCAATTTTCAGTCACTTGAAAATGTAATTATAGATAATGTTTGCATCAGTAGCAAGAATACAATAAGCACATGGGGCATGAAAACCCCACTCCAATCACATCCTCTTAGGTTACAGTGCTTGTCTCCTGCCAAGAGTAAAGGCACTTCGACAAGCTAATATTTGGTATGGAACTGCTGATAGTTTGGATCAACCCATGCATGAATTCTACTCTAACTTTGCTATTAACTCTTATAGACACTCAGTGTTAAAAGACAAACTTCTAGTTTCCTAAAAGCTCAGCATCCTAGTAAATGGTTCTACTCTTGAGCAAAAGCTATGCTAGGGAGAGGATGAAAGGGTAATGTAATGACACCTGAAATGAAATAGGTCCCACACATGAGCTGATGGCAGCTGTCAGTCACCTAAAACCAATTATCACCTTGTTTAGATTGCACTTAATTTATTGCCTATTATATGGCTTATTTAAGGAGATAAGAATGGTTGCAGCACTAGAAAAGATGCTGCATAAAATTGCCAACTAATGGAGACAATGGGGAACCAACACTACTTGAGAGCCTTTTCCTGATTCATAAGAAGCAGAGCTACAGTTACTCCAGAAAAAAACAAAACTGTTCATTTAAATCAAATGCAAACATTCAGAAGCTGAAAGTAAATCTCTGGAGTGAAATTCCAGTGTCTAATAAGTCCTCAAAAGAAAACTAGATAAAATATACAACCATAAGTGAAGAAAAAGGATCCACCTTAACATTCAAGGTGTTTCTTTATCCTGAGTAGGTAAGAATCTACCTCAGACACAGAGATCTTGACACTAATATGCTCCCCTTTCCATTGACACATCTGCAACACTATTGCCTTTTAGCCGAAAAAACTGGGTCTTGTTATGGAATAAAATTTAAAAAAAAATCATTTGACAGAAAAGTATTTAAAAAAGCACAAGAGTGTTGGTTACAACTAAGAAATTGTACTTAAATATAAAAATCCTAAAACAAAAAATCCAGATAATCTGGGACACTATGAAAAGACCAATCTAAGAATAATAATAATAGAGGAAGGAGGAGAATCCCAGGTCAAAGACACAGGAAATACTTTCAACAAAACCATAGAAGAAAATTTCCCTAACCTAAAGAAGAAAACACCTATAGAGATACAAGAAGCAACGAGAACACCAAATAGGCTGGACCAGAAAAGAAACTCCCTTCACCACAAAATAATCAAAAAACTAAATTATGAAACAAATAATATCAAAAGCTGCAAGGAAAAATGACCAAGTACCATATAAAGGCAGACCTATTAGAATGAAAATGGACTTCTCAATGGAGCCTCTAAAAGCAGGACTTAGACAGATATCTGCGGACTCTAAGAGACTACAGATGCCAGCTCACACCATACCAATAAAAAGGGAAAATAAGACATTGCATGATACAACTAAATTTAGTCAATAGCTATCTATAAATTCATTCCTACAGAAGGCACAAGAAGGAAAACTCCAACCTAAAAAGGTCAACCACACCCAAGAAAACACAAGAAATAATTGAACACCAGAAAAGTCATAGAGGGGAAATCCCCCACACTCCCTACAGAGCTGGAGTAGCCATTTTACTATCTGACAAAACAGACTTCAAACCAAAACTAATCAGAAGAGACAGTGAAGGACACTACATAAAGAAAAAAATCCACCGAGGACATTGTACTTCTTAACATGTATGTACCAAACACAAGGGCATCCAAGTTCATAAAAGAACCACTACTATAGCTTAAATCACATATTGATCCTCACACACTGATAGTGGAAGACTTCAATACCCTACTCTTGCCAATAGACAGGTCATCCAGACACTAAACTGAGAAACGCTGCAGCTAGCTGACAGACCTAACATTCACAGAGAATTTCACCCAAACACAAAAGAGCAGACCTTTTAAGCACCTCATGGAACTAGCTCCAAAACTGACCATATACTCAGACACAACAAGTCTCAACAGATAAAAGAAAACTGAAATAATATCCTGATCATCATGGATTAATGCTGGATCTCAATCACAACAGAAAGCTAAATAAACTCATGAAAACAAACAAAAAGATTCACTGCTGAATGAAAAACAGGTCAAGTCAAGACAGAAATTAAAGACTTTCTAGAATTGAATGAAATTGAATACACAACATACCCAAACTTATGGAACATAATAAAAGCAAGTTCATAGCACTAAGTGCCTATATAAAAAATTTGGGGATAACTCATACTAATAACAGCACACCTATAAGCTATAGAACAAAAAGAAATCACACCCCAAAAGAGTAGATGGCAGAAAATAAACTAATCAGGGATGAAATCAAATTAAACAACAACAAAAACCAATACAAAGAATCAATGAAACAAAGTTGGTTCTCTGAGAAAAATCAGTAAGACTGGCAAACTTTTATTCAAATTAACTAAAAGGCAGAGAGAGAATATCCAAATTAACAAAATTAGAAGTGAAAAGCAGAACATAAAAGACAACAAAGAGACCAGGTGGTGGTGGCACACTCCTTTAATCCAGAGACAGGTGGATTTCTGTGAGTTCAAGGATAGCCTGATCTACAGAATGAGTTCCAGGGCAGCCAGAACTACACACAGAAACCCTGTCTCTAAAGACCAAAGACAAAAAACACACCAAAGAAATCCAGAGAATCATAAGGACATACTTTAAAAACCTGTATTCCACCAAAATTGAAAAACCTAAAAGAAATGGGTAATTTCCTAGATACATATCACTTACAAAGTTAAATCAAGTACAGATAAGCCATTTAAACAGACCTATAGCCCCTAATAAAATAGACACAGTAATTAAGTTTCCTAGCTGACAAAGCCCAGGAGTAGGTGGTTTTAGTGCAGAATTCTACCAGACTTTCAAAGGAGACTTAATGCCAATACTCCTCAAATTATTGAAAACAAACAAACAAACAAAAAAACCCAGAAACAGAAGAGACATTGACCAATTCATTTTAGGAGGCCAAAGTTATCCTGATACCCAATCCACATAAAGACCCAACAAAGAAATAGAATTACAGACCAATATTCCTTATGAACATAAATGCAAAAATTCTCAATACTTGGAAACTGAATCCAAGAACACATCAAAAAATTGTCTATCATGATCAAGTAGATTTCATCCCAGATATGCAGGGATGGTTCAACATACATAAATTGATAAATATAATACACCATATAAACACACTGAAAGAAAAAAAAAAACACATGATAATCTCATTAGACAAAGAAAGGGCCTTTGAGAAAATCCAACACCACTTCATGATAAAAGTCCTGAAGAGACTAGGGATAAAAGGAACATAACTCAACATAACAAAGGCAGTTTACAGTAAGTCCATAGCCAACACCAACTTAAGTGGAGATTATCTCAAAGCAGTCCACCAAAATCAGGAACAAGGCAAAGTTGTCCACTCTGTCAGTGCTACTCAATATAGTAACTTGGAGTCTTAGCTAGGGCAATACGACAACTGAAGGAGATCAAGAGGATGCAAATCAGAAAGAAAGAAGCTGGTGGCCTTGGGAGGATCTAAGAACTCAGTGGCTGTGGAGCCCCCATGGGACTGGACTAGGCCCTCTGGATATGGAAGATGGTTGTTTGGCTCGAACTGTTTGGGGAGCACCCAGGCAGGGGGATCGGGATCTGTCCCGAATGCATGGGCAGGCTTCTGGAATCCGGTGCCTGTGGTGTGACACCTTGCACAGCCTAGGTGCAGTGGGAAGGGGCTTGGACCTGCCTAGGCTCAGTGTGCTGGGCTTTGCTGACTCTCCATGGGAGACCTCGATTTTGGGGATGTCGGGTGGCTTGGGAAAGAGGGCTGGGGGTGGGAGGAGGGAGGAGGGGGGTGTCTGTGGATAGCATGTGGAATGAGTAGAAAATTTATTAATAAAGAAAAATGAAAAAAAAACCTTAAGAGCAACCTCTAGGTTTAAACTTCAAGAAGTGACAGAGAAAAGGTCTTAGGCTTCAGGAAAAGCTGAAGGAAGCACATGCTTGGCTTTGTAGCACTCCTACTTTATTGAACCTCAATCTGCATCTAAAATATTATGTCCCAAACAGACCTGAAAAAATAAGGTATAGAGGCAAAATAATCGTGTGTCGATAATTCAACTTTGGTTGCTTTTTATACTATCTTGGCCCAAATGAAGATCTGCCTTTAAAGCAAATTAGACTTCTTTGACACTGATAAAACATGCTAATTACAAAGAACTGACTATTTCTCACAGAGACACTCAGCATCCGTGCAACCGGCCCCTTTCTAGAGATCTGCCAGTTTCCACCAGAGCCCTAGTTTTGCTCTACAGACAGACTTAAAAGACAGCAGTAATTGCCACCATCACCCACATCCCCTCTGCCTTCATCAAAGCCCCTACCTGGTTCACCTTATACGTGAAATGCTCTGCTTTATAAGGCAAGAGACTTTGTGTTTGTGAGGTCCATTTCATGACTTACACAGTTTCTCCAAACAATGTGATGATTTAGCCACAGTAGAGGTCAAGAACTCCCCTGGCCCATTATAGAGGATATTTCCTAGGCAATGGATTCGCATCCTAAGACTTTGGCTTCTGAAGAAAACATGGTCATGACTGATCTAAAACAACCAAGTGATTTGTAGTATTAGAATCAAATGATCACATTTACAATTGCTCTGATTTGTCGGGACTCTAAGGAGCTTATCAACAATGTCCAGAGAAGGAGGAGGTTCTTCAATAAGTACAAACGAGAACTAGAATCCACCAACAGCTGGGCACCACCTACATGCTCCAAACAGTCCATATACTATGCTCACTGTCTATCTTATGCCATGTTGTAAATTTAAAAAAAAAAATCACTTTTATTTTTTTCTTTGGGTCTTTCCCTCCTCTAGCTACTAACACTGTGTTCTTCAGGTGTGCTGTGGCTAGAGTAGCTAATGAGGCCACTGGGTTGCAAAAGCTACATTATTTCCTTTCCACATTCCAATCAGAGGCCTGGGTAAAATGCAGGGGTCAGAGTCTCAATATATGAGATTGTTTAGATGATTCTTTCTCCTAAGAAAATTGCAGTATGAGCCAGTAGGAATAGAGATGGGCTTCACAGATTGCATATATCAAGATATTAAAAGGAGTTAATGCTTTTGTTTTATCCCGTCCCAGAATGGGAGGTCTGAGCACAAGTTCACAGTTAAAACATAATATTTCACTATCATCATACAGAAAAAGGATGAAAAAAATCAGTCATCATAATGTTGTCCTGGAAACTGAGCATTTCCTGAAAGTTTACAGGAGAACAATACTGCTTTATGGGTCTTTGCCTGAGACTGTAGAATGAATGTTCTGAGAGAAAAAAACATTAACAGCTCAGCTATAATGAAGTTCCATTATATTTGATGATCCCAGGAAACAGGTGAATGTGTGGTCAGTTTCAAGTACTATGAAACTGTAAAATATTTGGGTTGTCATCCTTGTTCCAAGTTAGTCTTACAATAAAACTGTGTGACAGCTGAAAAGCATCTTATTACTCGTATTTTCTTGACAAGAAATTCTGGCAAGCCATTTGAGACTTGGAAGAAATCAGCATAAAGCCAATTAGAAATGAAGTCAGCAGAAGACTCGGGGTAGCTCCATATAAAGGATACCCAGTCATGAAGGAACACCTTCCACCGGGCTGAAGAGACTCCAGAGATTCCATGCTACCATACTGAAGTGAGCATCACTGATGGCCAGAAAAATACAAGAGGAAGTTATTTTCATTTAAAAATAAAACCCACACATGCCATAGAACTAGGGTGTTTTTATACTAAGGAAAAAAAATCTCTAAATTCTTATGAAGAAAACTAAATAGACGGTAATGTCAATCAAAAAAAAAAAAAAAGATTTGTGTCTCCAATCCAACATGTTAGAGGTCTCTAAGACACAAGAATTCAGTAAAAAATATACTTCAAATGTTTTAGTAATAAAGAGGAAGAAATGCCACCCATCAAGTGTTGGGAGCAACTTTTCAACATCTAAACAAACATGAAAGAAAAGGAGTAAGCACGAGTCAATAAAACATAGGCTTCGTGTGAAGAGACAGGCAGGATTATCCTGCAACAAAAAGACAAATTTATTACTAATAAATTGTTTTGAGATAAAAACTGTCCACACCAAACAGCATTCATAACATTTGGGCTTTTCAAAGGACTGGTGTGTCATCTCCAGAAGCTAACTCTATGAAACGATGCTCTAGTAGACAATGCAAGCCATGAGGAAAGATGCTACTAGCATGGACTTAGTGAATAACTGCAGTTGGAGGGCTCCTGGTGACAATTTTGAAAAAGCAAACACAGCTGCAGCATAGCCAAATATAGCTGGCCAAGACAATGGCATCCATAAAGTTAATCACTCTGAAATATGCTACCCATATGCTCAACCCCCCTCCTATAATGCAGCGAAGTCAAAATCTAGTTTGATGTACAGAAATATGCAGCTGTTCCAGGCTGATATAGGTGTTTTCATTCTCGATCCGACTCTGGGAACGATGGCAGGAATAGATGTGACCCCTCTGAAACCAAAGGAAGGGTCAAAACACAAACGGGCTTCACAAGACTAAAATAAAAGATTATGTACAAAGAAAAAACAAAGGCATCAAGAAAACTTCAAAAAAATGGACTTTTACATCCTCACTGAGTCTAGGCTGAGGTACAAAGAAAGTAAAGATCAAAATAAATAAGAATAAAAAATAATTGTGCACCAATCTCCTGCCAAATGCTGTCCTTTAAGTTGTTCATGTGACGTTACCCTCCTCTTCTATTTTTCTCCTAAAAATTTCAAGGACAAAACCAAACACCAGACCTCAATCCAGTACCTATTTTTGCTGTCCAACACCCAGTACCTCACTTCAGTTCCCAAAAGGCAAAAGAACTGAAGTTCTGCGTGGGTGTGTAAGTTTGTTTACACTAACAGGTTCTCAGGGCTCATAGGCTCGCCAATCTCTTGTAATGTTCATTTTTGTCAAATACTTAGTTTAGGTGCTCGATTCCCTTTACAACGCTCAAATTTCAAGAACTGCTTTGAACATCAACTGAAAGCTGTGGCCTGATGATACAGTGCTAATAAAATAATGCTAACACCAAAGAAGTACAACCCAAGGAACTCAGTCAGGCCAGCATCATATCTACTAAAACACGGAAAGAAAAGAAACATTTGGGCCTTACTGACATGACTTTTCTATGAGGAGTCCCCATCCTATTCAAATGAAGACCTTGTGTGGCAGCTCAAGTACAAGCACTGAAGCCCCAGCACTTTACACTAAGGATAAAAGTCTCTACACTACGGAGGGCTGTGGCTATTTACCCAGTAATAAATGATGGAATTATCAGAGTGAATTTCCTTTTCCCTTTTTTTTTGGGGGGGGGGGGTTTCGAGACGGGGTTTTTCTCTGTGTAGCTTTGGAACCTGTCCTGGAACTCACTCTGTAGCCCAGGCTGGCCTCGAACTCACAGAGATCTGCCTGCCTCTGCCTCCCGAGTGCTGGGACTAAAGGCGTGCGCCACCACCGCCCGGCTCTTTTTCCATTTTTTTAAAAGAAAGTAATCTGTGGTCTAGATCAAGAGATTGAAACAGTTCTGAGACCTTTGGATAGCAGTCACCATAACTTGTAGTGCATGACTGGTCACCATGCAAAATATTCCTGAAATATAAATTCTGCAGTTATAAAGGTAATAATCTATAAGCACATTTTATGTTATGTCACAATTTTATAAGTTCCACAAACAAAGACCATTAAGTGGAAGATATCTCAAGAAAGTGAAGTATTATGATCAATAAAATGAAATCTTATAAATATACATTCTCTTTCTCTCTATATACATATGTATGTATACCCACAAACACACACACATATATATGTATGTATGTATGTGTGTATATATATATATAAAACCACTGCCAAGTAAAGTTTTTGCCTTTTAGCTCACCGGATCAACTAAGTCTCTTTACACTAAGTAACTAAGGTCTAACTCTCTTGCTACAGACAGAGATGAAGAAAAACAAGAATATAATTCACAGAAAAGGATGTGAAGTACCATCTTAAAACTTAATGAACCTAAGTTTAACTATGAACTTCAGTAAAAGCATGAAAATTAAGTCTTTTAGGATAAAAATCATAGAATGTTGGACTTAGCATAGTAAATTAAAATACATAGGACTCTACTTTATGGTATGTAAAATAGTTTTAAACTATCCAAAAGTTATGTCACATAAATTGGTTAAAGTTAATTCTGAATACTATGTTCAAATAGTATTTGAAAATTTTCCGTCCTAAATAAGCCTATAAGTGTCAGAAAATGCAGCTAATGTACTGGGGAAACATAATTTCCAGGGTTATGTCAGAGAGAGAGATAGCATGTCACTAGAGAGACAAACTTCTTTAACTATTGAGACTCAAAACCAAAACATTCCATGTATCTCATTCGAAAAGCACTGTTACTCAAAAAGGAGATCTGGGTCAACTGGTCACGGATGAGTGGTTCCTACTCTGATGCAGACCTAAAGGAAGTACAGATTATGTCAACCAATCTAACCGTAAGGCTACATATGCGTGACAGAAGAGTATAGAATCAGCGGAAATGATGTTTTATAACTTATTCTAAACATAATCTAAATTTATGCAAATTTTTAGAAAAAAACTGGATCTAATATTTTGCTGCTAAGTTTGCCCAGACTTTTGTTCACTGGAATAATTATTAAACCCAGTGTGAATTTGTATTCATAGTCACTTTGAAAGTCATATGACTACATATTTATTATCATTACATTTTAAATTATCAGCTGATTTTAAATATTAATTTCCATATCTGAACATGGAACATAATATACAACCTGCAGTTCATAAAAGAGAATGTTCATAAACCTCTGCGTTGGCACTAAAAAAAAAAATGTGTAAATCTCTTATATGCTCACAGAAGGCATCTCAGCCACATAAGTGGAATCGTATTTCTATAGAAATAGTTGGAGTAATCACTTTCTGTCATGATTGAGGACAAACGGGAAGAGGGAAGCTGTTCAAAACCTCCCTAAATGTTCTCCTCTTTCTTTTATAAGTCCTTTAGGAGGAGTGTGCAGCTCACACTAAATGAAAAAGACATTCCCAGGAGGAGGAGGAGGTTGCTATCCCTTCACATCTGGATTCAGAGCAGGAAGATATTGGATAGCACAATTAAACAGTGATGATGCTAAAGGGGAATAATTATTTTACAATTACCTGTGAGCATCACATTTACTGCTCTAATTAGTTTTTGTTTCCCACATAGGTTTTTCCAGGAACACTCAGCTCCATTTCTCTTAGGTTCAGCAAGCGTTTTTTCTTAAGGAAAACATAAAAATACATTTTCTGCACCGCTACACAAGTAGTACAGCATTGACGCTGGCTTCATTACATGACTTGATACTTCTGTGATAGTGGAAACAGACAGGGTGGCATGAGAACTTGGAGTTGCTAATGAACTGGAAATCATTAGTGTGTTTTAAAGCCTCCCTTTCTGGAGTTTTGTAAAACAATATTATACTCAGAACTACCTAGCTCTTTATGATGACATAATCCATACCTAAGAACAAAAAATATCTCTCTTCCCTAAAGAAATAAAATTCTGTTTGAAATAATGAGTTTCTAAACTTGGGTGAAGTTCAGATTTGGAAGTAAACCAGAGCAATGACTTATTAACTTAGCTCCTTCAAACATGCTGAAAGTATAACATTTCCATTTAAATGCAAATAAGGGATGCGTATGGATTGTTGAACATTTATGAGAGTGTGGTTCATTTTGTTTGTTTTTAAAAATTCCTGTTAATGACCTCAGATTCCTGTTATAAACACTACTGAATTTCTCCACAATATTTGGACTTTAACATGTGCTAGCTGTATCTACATTCATGTGGATCAGATTTAGCACATCATAACATCACCTGTTGTATGGAAATTCAATGAGTGTTAACTTGTAAAGAACAAAATCACACACACCAAAAAGAAAAAAAAAGGCTAAAAAGAAATTAAAAGTTTGGAGATTTATATAAAAAAGAAAGATTGCATTCTTCAAAAGCCAAATAGCTTTTATTATAGCTGTTATGGGGAGGAAAAAAAAAACACACACTCTGAGGTAGAAAACATCATCCCATGAAATCTTAATTACTAGGTTCATATCTGAAAACCCTATCTCCTTTTTATCTTGTCTTTCAAGGTTCTTGTTTTCCTAGTTCACTGCATCTCATCGACAGATGCTGGAGCAATCTCAATCCAGCACATTACAATTAAATAGCAAGACTTAACAATTAGAGTAATACCTCTGCCCAGATCAAAGATAACATTCACATCCTTAAAAACCTATGTGGCAAGAACTTTTGGTCTCAGAAGGCAGCTGATATTGAAGTACGTACTGTTAACTGAAAAGCCTACCCCAGAATATTTAAACTCTTCATTAAAGATCCATATATGAGCACAGCTAGCTCTTCTTTCAGAGTTTCATTTTAGTCTCCTTTCATGACCATTACAGAATCGGGTAATAAATGTCATTAATCTTGGCATTTTATTATTTGTAATTACATTTTCCACATAAAGTTTAAAAGCAATACAAAAGGTGAGGAGGGAGTCTCAAATGTTTTTAATCTCCATCTTGCTGGTAAACTTAAAAAAAAAGTTTAAATCAATGCATATTCTAATTAGTGAATGAACAGATGTAATAATCTGAGTTTGAGTAAAAACCAAGAGTATGTATAGCAGTTCTAAGTAGGTGATCCATTTTTCTCAGATGGCACAATTTTGGTTTTTAAGCACCACCTGTGCAAGAGGAACACTTCCTACCCTCTAGACCTACCATGAGGATGAGAGACCATATAAACCAAGTGTCCTGGCACACAGTAGCCACACAGCTTACTAAACACACATTTTCACTTTTACAGAAACAATAATGACTATGCCTCCTGGGGCTAGTCCTATTGCCCTGGAAGAGTTTCCTAATCTATAAAATGAGGTCAGATGAGATGGTCTCCAAACCCCTTTTAACTTTAACAATGATGTCCTGAGAAGCCCTTTTCAGCTCACTTACATACAAATAATTTTTTTTTTTTTTGCCTGTTATCAACAAGCAGGTGATTTCCCCAAGTTTACTAATTTATAGTCAGGATGATTTATTTTCTTTAAGGTTATTTACTGAATGTGGAAAAAAATGAGGTTTCATTTCATCAGTAACCTCTTCTCAGCCTTCTAACACTGCAAATTTAAATACTGACACTAAACTAGTGATTTTCAAGCCACACTTCCACCTGTAGCCTCTCATTTCTAAGCCATTACATATTGGTTTAAAAAGCCGAAGATAAGAGACTCTAAGTGTATCACTAACGAAGTTAAAACAAAGAGGAAATACTCATCCCCATTCTCAATTAAAACCAAATTCCCAGCTTAAAATAGAATTTTAAAAAATCAGTTCCTATTTTCATTATGCTTTGCTATGAATAATAGTTTACAATAACACAAAAAATAAACAGCCAAGATTATTTAAAATGCTTATTTCCATTTACAGTTTTGTTAGTGAATGTTTAAAATCCCAAAACTTTGAAGCATATGTTATAACAATTCTACACCACTACAGAGCCTTAAATGATCTGGGCTCTTTAAACACTGGATGGCTCATGGGGCCATCAAGCGTAATAATTCATCTCAAAAGCTATTTGTTCATCTGCCTGGAGGACTCAAACATATTACATCTTGCAAACTTATCTAATATATTCCTGTGGGAAAATGCCATTGAGAAAATACGTTCTGCCGATTTAGAAAATCAGCACCAGAAAAGTCCCTCTGCCTTATTTAAACTCCTTTTACGAAGAGGCCAATATCTAGCAGACTGCATTTCAGTCCAAATGGCAATATACCTCATATGACAACCAGTCCCCCAAACAATAAAACCATATAGCTATCTCCTCCAGTGTCCGAATATGGCTATAAAACATACCGCCTCGGTGGGTTTCAAGCATTTCAAAAGTTATGTTCCCACTTGCACACCACTAGCCCCCAAACACAATCTCTAACATGAGTTAATTACACACTCTTGTGGAAAGTATGTCTCAGGACTGTGCAGATGTACAACAGTTATCTTGGAGACAAACAAGAAAAGTGTCATTTGCAAATTCTTTTTTTCTCCTAGTTCATTTAGCTAACAAACACGGAAAACAATCTGGGGTTGATTCCAAAGGCTATCGTTTGGAAATCATGAACTTTGGGAAGGAAAGTGGGGTAGAAGTCATATTAAGATTCATATTTTTAAAAAAATCCATGGCTGAGATACAAAGGCTCTGTTCAGAGCTAAGAGTCTGAACAAACCACATTCATCTACCAAATGAAAAGGAGGAATTAAATTTTCATAATCCATAATTTAATTGACAAGAGACTACATCTTTCAGAGGCCATTAATGCTTTAAATTCATAGAGCATTCACTAGTTAGATATATCATGTCACTTATGTAGCAGGTGACCATAAATTCAAAATCATCATCAATCCAACTCCTTGATTCAGCCCTAACATTCTAGCATAATAGAGAAAAACATGTAAGACTTGCAAAGTAACTCGTGTGCAGATATGGATTATGTGTGTGTAAGGTTTATATTTAAGAGGAGGACAGGATAGAGGTCTCTTAAAACTATCAAGATTAATTTTTCAGAGAAAAGTGCCAAAAGGGAATTCGATATTTTAATTTGTTATCTGATTATCTCTGAGACAGTGAACTTGACCGTGTCCTCTCAAGTTAGCAGCCCTAACATCGAGTGAAAAGACAATTCATATTTAACAGATTCTATCACCTTTATCTCCTACTTGATTTTTTTTTTAAATTCTAGGGCTTCAATAATTGGCCACTGTGGAGTTTCTCAAGATTCTCAACTCATAATACTTAACATACCAGAAAAAGAACCTAGCATCAAAAGGGAAACTTAGCTGCCAGGGAAATGGATCATAAAGCCTGGAATGGCCTGAACATTTTGACGACTACCATAAGGTGCCAGAAAGCATATGGATGTTAAGTCTCACAGTGGAGAAAACAGGAAAAATTTGTACATTATCTTACTGACAGCAGCAGCCCCCACCCCCACCCCGCATCTGATACACTATCAAATACCTCACTTGACAAGAGAATTAGATACATCCCATGTCTCAGAAGGACACAGACTTTTCCATCTCTCTCTGGCAATCCTTTCTCTATCTGGGGTTTCTTTACATAACATGCCAGAAATACAAGTGGATCCTACTGAGATTCCTGAGCTAAAGAGAGAAACTTCCACACGAAGACAAACCAGCCAGATAAAAAATTATACATAGTTTCCTTTACTCGCGGATCCCAGCCCTCGACTTGTCCCAATAACCGCTCTATCCTAGTTTGTCGACCCGTAAAACCACCAGAATCACATTAATTATTAAACCACAGACTGCCTATCAGACAAAACCGTCCCGATTACGTAAAAATTACCTCTAATTTCTGCAAGAGAGTACACCTGGCTAGTTTA
>CABHPQ010153503.1:0-14024 GCA_902168405.1 Peromyscus aztecus | reverse complement strand
CTTGCAGTGAGCCGTTGTTCAGGACCCAACGAGTGAGGGGTTTGGTTTTGTAACATCGTTTGGAAGGAGCCACCCAGCTACTTCCTTCATTCTCAGCACAGGTCTCATCCCCTGAGAATTACATACCACCTATTCTCGCTTCCCTCCACAAGTGACCTGACCAGAGCACCAGCCTCCTGCTTCCCCTTCCCTCTCACTCACATGGAGCCTTCAAGTCCCTGTACTTCATTTTGTGATTATAGTTTTGTACCCCTTAGTGGGTGGGTTGTTTTGGAGACAGAGTCTCAGTATGACCTGAGAATCTACTATGACCTGGAATCTACTCAGCTGACCTGGAATCTACTATGCAGACCAGACTGGTCTCAAGCTCACGGAGATCTGCCTGCCTCTGCTGGATCAAATGTAAGGCTCCAGCTCGTTCTGGTTTTTTAAAAAGGAGCCTCCAAGGTGTGTAAGTTCTCACCCTCCCACAGGCTGGCTGTGAACCTGGAATAAGTGTCCAGCAGATCCTAAACAGCCCCATATGGTGATATTTTCTTTTGTACTAAAATGTTATTTGTATGTTAATAAATAAAGTTGCCTGGGGGTCAGAGCTATTAGCAAGCCATAGGAAAGCAGGGCAGTGGTGGCGTATGCTTGTAATCCCAGCACTTGGTAGGCAGAGCTAGGTAAGTCTCTGTGTGTTCAGGGATACAGCCAGCATTGGATACACACGCCTTTAATCTCAATACCAACCATAGAACACCTGGAGGTCTGTACAGACAGGCAGTGAGGAGGCGGTCATGTGGTTGGGTTTACAACCAATGAGAAGGCAGAACAGAAGGTCTTTATAAAGACTTTAACACAGGAAGTAGCTCCTCCTTCAGAGAGGCAGGACCACCACAGGAGGAAGGGTAAGGTTTTAGCTCTTAGCTCTGACCTCTTGGCTTTCTTCTTTGCATTGGTTCTGTGTTTCTTATTTAATAAGACGGTTGGTTACATCTACAGCCCCATGCGGCGTGATGACCAGAGAAATGTTTGCAATAGGAAAGGGAGAGAGGCTAACTGCCTTACCAGGAAGCCAGGCATCAGGGAGGTGGAGAATCTGGGGGCGATCTTATTGGCTCCCATAACACAGTGTGAGGGGGACAAATGATGAGGTTTAAGGGGTGGAGTTTGCGTGTGTAGCTTCCGGTCCTTGGAAGGAGTGGGTAGCAGGCAGTGATAGTCATGTCCATGAGCAGATGTCCTTAAATCTATTTAGACCCCAGAAACCAACATGCTTTCACGGCAAGACCTTTTAGTGACCTCCCAGTTTTAACACCTAGATTTGGATTCCCATGGCAATTTTTGTTAGATTATATTGCAGTAATGAACTGCCTCAAGTTTCCTTTCCAGATGCAGCTATGGCTCACGGGTTTTTGTTGTTGTTGTTGTTTTGATGTTTTGTTTTGTTTTATTTTGCTCTGGACCCAGACTGGGGAAAAAAATACAAAAAAAAAAAAAAAAAAAAACCTCCAAAAGGCAGAGGTATGTTTTTTATGGCCCAAACACATTGTTCTGATGCTTCATCATCCAGTGGAATTCTTTTGGTCAGAACAGTCCAAAGAGAGACTGGAAGTACAAGACTAGCCTGGACCTGATTTACAAATGGCAGCGTCTATGAGTACAAATGTGTCTGTCAGCAACTAGCTGAGCACTGTACAGCAATCTAAGGTGCCAAGTGTCAGAAAGCAAACCTTTAAAACACCACATACCCTGATACTTGGATGTTCTCAGGAAATCAGACCCTGGGAATGTGGCGGGCCGGGGCAGCCTCCAGCCAGAACAAAGAGGGAGCGTGCCGGTTGCGTTCAAAGCGTACTCTGCTGGATGATTTCCAATGGCAAGGCTGGGCAAGGGTCAAGGTGTGTAAGATTAGGCCGCTTCAAACAAGAAGGGCAAACACCAGAGCTCTTGGTCTGAGGCCCAAGCACCTGGACTGCATGAGGAGAGACAGGCTTTAGAGCTGAGGGCATGTCCTGGTTAATAGGAAGAACCTGGGCTTCCGTTCAGATGTTCCCAGGGATGAGTACTGTGAACCAGCCAAGTTAACTGGCTTCTTTCCAGCCTCCTTTGCACATTTGCGAACAGAAAAGCCACAGTCTGAGTACCTGCCATGTGGTTTAGACAGAAATTGTCAGTAATGGTGTCAGGAGCCATGACACCCAATTCTCCGGAAGAGTCCATGGTCGGTTTCATTTCCTAGGACAGAGGCTGGGGACCTTGTAGTTGGGACAGGCAAATCAAGGCTTCCTGGTGGAAACTGCCTTGGACTCGATTGTAGACTTGTGTAAGTTCCTTCTTATTCCATCAGTTGTGGATTCGGAAGAGCTTTGCCATACTGTGGGGAATCTTACTTTAAAACTCCTTTGCGGTCTGCGTCTTGAGAAAGGCCAGCTCTGGTTTGTTCTGCCTTTCCTCATTTCGAGGTACCTTTCCATGTCACACTGGCTACTGTGGGACGTATTTTATAGAATTGTGTTCTGAGTTATGGCTATGAGAAAATGGGGACAGGAGAGAATGGAAGAGTCTTCTCAGGTGTTTCTTGAAATGTCATTTTTTTCTTGTAGATGTCACAGAGATAACTAGAGCCACGAGAAAGAAGCAAAATACACCAAGCACCCTGATGCTCTGTCATGTCAAGTGGGTTATCTCTGTCCTTTAATATTCCACAGTCAAGTTTTATACCTCTGACCAAAACGTCATCTACAAAATTTTACCCTAAAAACCTATTATCTGTATATTTCTGACTCATTTTACAAAAGATATTTACTCTGAAAAAAAAGAAAACTGAGCTTACTCACACACAGTCACGTGTACAGACACCCACGTGCACCTATAAACACTCCTACGCGGGTATTATGAAAGGCTGTTTACTTGAGCTTTTTAAAGCATCATCTTGAGGGAAATAAGCTAGCCACAGCAGACTCAACATGAATGTGGGGGGGGGTGAGCATCCAAAAGCCATGTCCTGCACCTCCAGAGGTCCTGCAGCCTCTACTCGGTTTCCTCTGTCTTGGGATCCTCACTGAAAAATAAAAGCTGAGCATGTACAGATGACCTTTATCAAGATCCCCACTAAAGTCTGACCTACATAAAGGGACGCCCTCTATTCTAGCATCCAGTCTCTGACACTCCCAGCTGTGAATTTGAATGTTTGCCCCTCAGACACTTGTTGAAATTTGACCTCCACTGTGAGGTCTTCACAGGCTAGAGATGGAATCCAGCCCTGGATTGTAGGGATGGGATTATGTGGGTCAATTAAGATTGAATAAGGTCACAGGTGGAACCTCCCAATTGTATCTGTGGCTTTAGAAGGAGAGAGAGGGAGATTAGAGGATACAACACAACACAAGATGGTCCCTGTCTCAAAGTTGGTACTGCCCCACCTTGGGATGTTATCAACCAGGTAACCTTCAATCACCAGAGAACTGTCAATCACCAGAGCCAGCAACAATGTGTGGGCTTTCACCTCCAAGTGAGACAAATAGAACTCCCCTCTTCCTAACTTCCTCAGTCTGTAGTAGGGTGTTTTCAACAACAGAAACATCAGGAAGTGGTTAAGTTGCCCAGATGTTACATTTCTATCACTGTGATAAATTACCTGAACAATTAAAAGGAGGAAATGTTTATTTGGGGTCAAGGTTTAAGATGTATCAGGCCAGGGTCACTTTGTTCTGCTGTTTCGTGGTGAGGCAGAACATCATGTTGGAAGGGCATGCTGATAGAAACGGGGGTGTGGGGGTGGGGGAGGGTGGGCTTCAGATCTAGACCCCAAGGGGACACACCCAGCTGCCTAAAATAGAGCTGCCATCACCTTCCAATCAGTTAGAAAGCCCCCAGTGAATAAGCCATTGGTGAACTCAGAGCCCTCAGGATCCAATCAGAAATCCCATTGGCTGGCAACCAAGATCTTTGGGATGCATTTTAGGTACATACTATAACATTCCTGTCATATTGTTAGTGGTGGTCAGTGTCTGGACCAGGTGTCTCCGGGCTCTTGGCATCTTATTCAAAGAAACAAAAGCTCACACATTTTGCAAAGTAGCAAGGAAACTTTAGCCGAAGCAAAGTAATAGTACAGGTCAAAGAAACGCCGTCAAGATTGACAGCAGGCCGCACAAGTGAAAGTCCTCAAGGGCCCCAATTGGGGTTCAGAAGAAGAACGGGTTTGGCTGCTAAGGGGCATAGTAAGGGTGGTTGTCTGTTTTGATTGACAGGCTTTTAAGTTATACAACCTTTACCATGCATGTCCCTTCCTATGATGGGTCTGATTTTAAGCATACATGTATCCGACTATGCACAGGCATAAGGTGGTAATAGGGGATTCTCCCTACAGGTTCACTCTGAAGACAGTTTGCTTTATTGCACATGTTCCCAAAGCTAGAAGTCAGATCAGCCCTCACACCTTCAAACCTGGACATAACTGGAAGATGATAGAACAGAGTCTAAGTTTGAGGGTGGTCATGAGAAGAAATCCATTGTTTCTTCTGTCCATTATCTCCACTGTTCAAAGAGGCATGTGCATGCAGCTCAATGCAAATAGGGGACCTAGGTCACCACAGGTTCTTAGATGCCTTGTTCAGAGAGAGAGGCTTGTGTGTCTAGAACATGCAGGGCAGGATCTCAGGCCGCAGAGACAAAGCCAAGTAGAATCCCGTGTTGTTGAGCTGTCCCCGTTCCTGCCTGTTGTGAAGCCTTGTCTAACTTGGCACCCCACAGAATGTATGAACATACTCAATGCTTGTGCATGCCACTAAGCTTTGGGGGTAACTTGTTGCATCACCATGGTAACTGGAAGAAAAAATTGTCAATGGAGGAACAGACAAATGGGATAGGATAGGAGACACATTTCTTTGAGTTTGATTGTTTTGTAGACTCGATCTTGGCACAGTGCATACATTCTTTGTAATTATGAAGCAAGATTTGATTCTTAGAATGGCAACCCCTAATAAAAACAAAACAAAACAAAAACAAAAACAAAGTAGAAGGGCCACGCGGAATTAAGATGTGGGAGGGTTGCCACGTGTCATAGTGGGATATTTCATGAGGAAAACCAAAACTAAAACAACAACAACAAAAAATGTAAAAGCAATCTTAGACTGTATTTGGTTTCCATTTTGTTAATGATTGCATAGCATTGTTACTGGGAATCCAAATACATAGAGCAAATAAGTAATGACAGTAATGGCAGAGATGTCTGATGCATAAAAGAACGACAAGAATGAAAACTGGAGACGTGAGATGGCTCAGCGGGAAAGGTGCCAGCTGCCGAGCCCGGCAAACTCGAGTTTGAGAACTGACTCCCTGGAGCTGTCCTCACCATCACGGGCAGGCTGTGGCACGTGTGCACCCACACACACATGCACACACACACACACACCACACACACACACAAAAAAAAATAAATGAACAAATGTGCAAAAAGGGTTTAAAAAATAACGATAAGTTAAACTAATAAAGGAATTTTAAGTTAACTAAAAACCCCAGGGATAATGAGCACCTCAGGGCTGTAAACACCCTTAAGACAAGAGCACCTGAGCGCACATCTTCACTAAAAGGAGCCAGGACCTCTTGGAGAAGCCTCGTCTTTGGGGGCAGCAGAGGAGTGAGGCAGACTCTCCCTGAGAGCTCGGAGGCCCCAAACACCAAACGCCAGGCAGAACCTGGGAAGCTAATTTCAAATGGTGCTTATAGCCAGGATGGACTGTTTTGTTCAGCACAAAAAGAATAGCTGTGTCAGGTCGAGGCGGCGGCGCCTTTAATCCCAGCACCTGGGAGGCAGAGGCAGGTGGATCTATCTCTGTGAGTTCGAGGCCAGCCTGGTCGACAGAGTGAGTTCCAGGACAGCCAGGGCTACACAGAGAAACCCTGTGCTGTGGAATGTTTTGTATGCTGTGAATATGTGTAGCTCTGATTGGTTGATAAATAAAACTCTGATTGGCCAGTAGTCAGGCAGGAAGCATAGGCGGGACAAAGAGACGGGGAGAATTCTGGGAACAGGAAGGCTGAGTCAGTAGATGCCAGCCCGCTGTCCAGGGAGCAGCATGTAATGGCACACAGCTAAAGCCACGGAACACGTGGCAACATATAGATTAACAGAAATGGGCTGAGTTTAAATGTAAGAGCTAGTCAGTGGTAGGCCTGAGCTAATGGCTGAGCAGTTTAATATAAGCTTCTGTGTATTTACTTGGGTCTGAGCGGGCTGCAGACCAGGCGGGACACAGAAAAACCTTTAGTTACAGAAACACTGTCTCGCCAGGCATTGGTGGCGCACGCCTTTAATCCCAGCACTCGGGAGGCAGAGCCGGGCAGATCTCTGTGAGTTCGAGGCCAGCCTGGGCTACAGAGTTCCAGGAAAGGCGCAAAGCTACACAGAGAAACCCTGTCTCAAAAAACCAAAAAAAAAACAAAAAACAAAAAACAAAAACAAAAACAGAAACACTGTCTCAATAAAACAAAGCAAAACAACAACAAAAGAATAACTGTGACAGATAGAAAGATGCATACATGTAAAAGTATGTGAACATACAATAGAAAGGAAGGAAGGAAGGGAGGGAGGGAGGGAGGAAGATAGATCCTCATTGATCACCTTGGGGCATGCATGGGAATAGTTCTGAATTCCAAAAACGTGTGAGCGGAGGGTGGTCTTCAGTTCATCTTCTGCTCTGTGTCAGCTGCACCTCAGGTTAGCCAAGTAACCTGAAGTCCCCATCAGCACTACACCAAGAGAAGTAGCCAGGCATGGAGACACACACACACACACACACACACACACACACACACACACACACACACTCCGCCGCCCCATGGGGTACAGTGGACACATAGTACACCTTCATGCAGCTGTGAAGTCCGGCGCTGTTCTGCCTTTTCTGCTGTTGTTTGGGGCTGTAGCTTCAGGTTTTGTGACACTTCCTTTTTGGTCATTTGCAACGTGAGCCTTTTAGCCTCCAGTTCCACAGCCACGGCTACGCGTGCTGTTACTCCAAGCTGCTTCTGTCAAGGGATGCTGTGCTTTGGAATTCTGTGTGTAGCAACCACAGCCAGCCTCAGGGTGGACTTCTTGCCACTAGGCTCATCCTTTGGAACCCTGCTTGGGGGACAGAGGTGGGAGATGGCCCTGTTGGCTTCTGTGTTAAAGAAAGCCCACCATGAGTTCTCAGTGACATCTGGAGATCACACTTCGGCCGAGAGCCTCTCTCACCTGGGTTCTCGGTTGTTCCGGGCTTTCCCACTTCCCTTTAATGTCTTACAAGCATTTGGCCACAGATTAACAAGGGGATTCTGTTTTGTCTAAATGGCACCCTGCTCCATCTTCAAAATATAACTAGTCATTAAAGTAATTTCCCCTGGTCCCCGGGGCAGACTCTGTTTTAGAAAGCCGGTTAAACCACAGAAAAGCCTCCCTGGACCAGATTGAGGTGGCAACACTCAGCTGGCCTCTGCTAATTTAAAGCCAACACGATCCCATCGTAATTTACTTTCATCAGTGCTTTAGAAGCCTGGCGGAGGCGGGGGCCACTTGGTGCACTGGTAATATTATCCTTCTCATATGTCGGTCAAGACAGACTTCAAAGAGATGTGGAGGGGGTGGAGGGAGCGTGAAGGTGGTTGCTGGGGGAAGAGAAAGAAGGCCACGCTACCTCAGCAGCCACAGAACACAGTGTGAAAACACTCCAAGATGCAGTCAGCCGTGCGTGTACGCTGTAACACTGGGAACCTGCTTTCCTGGGGACCGCTGGTTGTCCCCGCTATCAAAGCACCTGCTGGTGACACTGTCGTCCCACCTGCTTCCTCCTGTCTGCTTGCCCGAACACCTTGTGTGGTTCCTGCCCTCCAAACTCGGTCTCTCCAAACCCCTGCAGGGCCTTGCTGACATGGGACAGAGCCGTCTCGTGATCTTGCACGCTGTCACTGTCCCGTGACTTGGAGAGGCATGTGGTGACACACGTGGGCTTACTCATTTATTGTTTCATTCTTCCTCCAGCCATCCAGTCCAAAACACTCTGTCCACAGATGTCCAGCCATAACGCTAAGAAAAAAGCAATCTAGCAATTGCTGGGTCAGCACATACTTGGCTTTCATTATCTTGTTCAGTTTTTCTAAGATAGCTGTGTCTAGAAAATCAAGTGTCTGTGCCCCCTCACTGAGGCGAAGAGTGGTGATGCTTGGTGTGTGTCAAAGTAGACACATCTAAGAACAGTGTGCGCAACGGCCAGGAGCCCCGGGGTATTGGTAGCATTTCTTCATAGTATAGTAGCTCCAGCAAACATTTTTTTAAGCCGCGCTATTAAATACTTAGCAGTAGCCCAAAGGGGCCATTCATGGCCTCCCACCATCATCCTGGTGTTGGGGAATGTGACTTTAAGGTGTGTTACTGCTGTTTATGTTGCATTTGTTTAACTCTGTGAAGCTGTGTTACTTTGCCTGTCTGAAACACCTGATGGTCTAATAAAGAACTGAACGGCCAATAGCGAGGCAGGAGAAAGGATGGGCGGGGCTGGCAGGCAGAGAGACTGTACAGAGGGAGAAATCTGGGAAGAAAAAGAAGAAGCCAGAGAAGGAGGAGGACTCAAGGGCTAGTCACCCAGCTACACAGCCAGCCATGGAGTAAGTAAGAGTAAGATTTACAGAAGTAAGAGAACAGGAAAAACCCAGAGGCAAAAGGTAGATGGGATAAGCTAAGATAAGGAAAGCTGACTAGAAATAAGCCAAGCTAAGGCCAGACATTTATAAGAAATAATAAGATTCCATGTGATTTATTTAGGAGCTGGGTGGCAGGCTCCCAAAAGAGTGAAAAACAAACAACACTATCCTAGAACATCACCTGGCAAGAGTTAACATATTCTTTGTGACAGTGGTCCTTAAAGTACTAGGTCCCAAGCACCCTTTATACCCCAAAAACCTTATGTTCCCAGTCTTTGTATTTAAGGACATCTATGGTAATGGTGGTCAGGGTATGGGGCACATGTCTCCAGGTTCTTGATGTCTTATTCAAGACCGAAGTAAAGCTTCAAACAAACTCAAGATTGCAAAGTAGCAAGAACACTTCATTCCAAGCAGAGAGTGCAGATGAGAAAGAAATACCCTGTCAAGAGTGACAGCAGGCAAGCTAGTGCAGTGGGCTCAGCAGCTAAGAGCAGAGGATGTTCTTCCTAGAGGACCTGCATTCAATTCCCGGCACCCACATGGCAGCTCACAACTGTCACTCCAGTTCCTGGGGATCTGGCCCCCTCACACGGACATACATGCAGGCAAGACACTAATGCATATACAAATAAATAAATCTTTTTTAAAAAAAGTGGCAACAGGCCACATGAGTGAGGGTACTCATGGACTCCAGTTATCTTGAGAGTCTTTATAGGGTTCAAGAGAGGGAGTTTTGGTTGCTAAAGAGCATATCATAGACAGTTCTCTAATTTATTGACAGGCTTGTATTGCTTAAGCCTTAGCTTACTGTGCATTCCCACAAAGCATCTGATTCTAATCATATACATGTTGAATTATGCATACGTATAAGATGATAAGTAGGGAATTCTCCCTAGAAACTCACTTAGAGACCACAGTTTGCTTTATTGCACAGGCACTCAAACCAGTTCAGACTAGATCAGCTCCCCACCCTGCCTGCCCTTGTACCCGACATAACTGGAGAATGATGGTATACAGTCGATGGCCATAAAGAGGAAGGGAAACTAATCCCATTGTTCAGAGTGGGGTACATGCCGCTTGATGCCGGTGGGGGTGCTGGGTTGCTAATCAGTTGCTAGGTGTGTTATTAGGAAAAGGGCATTGCATTGCCCAGGCCAATGAGTCCCAGTTTGCTAAGCTATTCCATATTTGTCCACATCTACATTATTGCAAAGTAAAACTGAGAACATTTTAAAAACACTAATTAAAAATAGCTGCAATAAACCATTCAATTACTCCCAAGGAGTCCGTTTACTCTGCCCACCGTACAGGTTCTAGGGGTCAAACTCAGGTTGTCTGCCTTGGTGGCAAATGCTCCTACCCACTGAGCCATCCCACCAGCCTTCTGACTCCTTTTCAGACACCATGTTAGTTATTTTTTATTGCTGTAGCTCCGAACCTGACAGAATGAAAGAAAGATATTTATTTGTGCTCACAGTTCTGAAGAGTTCCAAGCCCACTGTCATAGGGAAGGCTTGGGGGAGCTGTGTAATTCATCTGGCAGGTGTACAGTATAGGGGCGGCTATCCACACCATGGCAGACAGGGAAACAGGAAGTAGTCGGAAGCGGCAGCTGATGGTGACCTTCATAGCCCCTGCCTCAGTGGACCTGCTTCAGCCAAGCACGCCTCACTTCATGAAGGTTACTCAGCACCCCTAAGCTGGAAACGAGCCTGTGGGGGGGGACATTTCAGATCTAAACCATAATGGTGTTGATGGAAAAAAACATAGAGAGTACCTCAAAGGAAATAAGAGACAACTTATTCTGGAACCGGACATACACAGTCATACCTGGGAACTGGGATTCAGACTACCCCAAATACCATATTCTCGTGCAGTAATAGTTTCTGGAAGTTTTCAGTAATACAACAACAACAACAATAAAATCATGAGTCAAAGTACTTTTCAAATCCATTGATATGAACATTAGGCAGGTGGGTCACAGCAAAGCAGGAAATCTCTATTACAGACCTCATGTTATCTGAGGACATTCTAAGCCTTTGGGATTTGCCTGCTCGTCACAAGGATGGAGGTGAGGCAAAACACAGGGGTGGGCAGATGACTGGCTATGAGTGGGCTAAAGGTGGCCCAAGATAATTTGGCTTTGGACCAGCAAACTCCACAACCACAGAAGTCCCAGCCTGTCAGTCAGT
Source organism: Peromyscus aztecus (assembly GCA_902168405.1). NCBI lineage: Eukaryota > Metazoa > Chordata > Mammalia > Rodentia > Cricetidae > Peromyscus > Peromyscus aztecus. The sequence continues at coordinate 3,159 of CABHPQ010153503.1, read as the reverse complement.
CTTGTAGAATTTCTCCCAAGAAATGCCCCTGCCCCTTCTCACCTCTCCATAGAATCTATAACACACAGGTAACTTCTCTCTCTCTCTCTCTCTCTCTGTCTCTCTCTCTCTCTGTCTCTCTCTCTCTCTCTCTCTCTCTCTCTCTCTCTCTCTCTCTCTGTCTCTCTCTTCCTGGGAACTTCAGTTCACAACATTTAACTTTCTTTATCCACAAATATATGAGAGTTTTGAGTGGTTATATACTTTTTCTAAATTTATTTATTTTATGTGCATTAGTGTTTTGCCTGCATGTATGTCTGTATACCATGTGCATGCCTGGAAGACAGCATTAGATATCCTGGGACTAGAGTTATGAATGGTTGTGAGCCACCATGTGGGTGCTGGGAATTGAACTTGGGTCCTCTGCAAGAGCAGCAAGTATTCTCAGCTGCTGAGTCAGTGCCCCAGCCCAACTTCCTTTATCCACAAATATATGAAAGTTACAGGAGTGGTTATATTTTAAATTCATTGCTGGGGGCTGGAGAGGGAGGCTCGATGGTCAAGAACACTGGCTGCTCTTACAGAGCATCCAGGTTTGGTTCCCAGTACCCAGTTCACGACCATCTGTGATACCAGTTCCAAGGATCTGGCGCCCTCTCCTGGCCTCTCCCAGCACTGCACATAGACTGGTAGTTCCCATGCTCATACGCGTAAAATAAAAATCTTAAAAGACATAAAATTCATTTCATTCATAAAAATGACCTTTGAATCTCACAGACATCTTTATTTCCATTCTGGGGAGCCTTCTTAAGTGTTTCATGATAATTTCCTATTCAAGGTCAAGGTTTCTCCTGGTCTCTCTAGAAAATCCTGCTCCTGAGATTTGATTCTTGATTGAATCAGGGGTTCTCAACCTTCCTAATGCTGCACCCCTTTAAACAGTTCCTCATATTGTGGTAACCCCCCCAACCATAAAATTATTTTTATAACTGTAATGGATCATAATGTAATGATCTGTGTTTTCCAATGGTCTTAGGTGACCCCTGTGAAAGAGTTGTTCGACCCCAGGGGTTGAGACCCACTGGTTGAGAACTACTGCCCTAAATTTTAATCATAATTGCATTTGTTATCTCTGCATCTGTTCTTCCTCCAGCTTTGTAGTCCATCAGTCCACTGAAACAGTTGCCGTCTGTGTTCTGTGTGTAGCATAGACATTTGACTGAGGAACACATTTCAGTGCCGCCCATTTGTATCGTTTTTTACATCTTATTTGTTATTATTGGTGTGGGGATTGTGGGGGGGGAGGATACAAGAGGAGGTCAAAGGTCGACTCTGGGCGGTCCGTTCTCTTGTTCCTTTATGTGGTTTCAGGGATTGAATGCAGGTCACTCACTTGCACAGCAAGCCCTGACCAGCCGTCTCACCAGCTCCTACTTTAACATTTGCCAGATGTTTACATCCAGGAAATCCTGCCCCTATCAAGATACAGAACATTTCCTCTCAGCCCCAAGAGTGCCCCCTGTCCTCAGTTAACTCCTGTCCCATCTCAAAGAGCACCAACGCTCTGATTCCAACAAATGAGTTTTGCCCATTATTGAAAATTCACAAGAATGAAAGCAAAAGTGTGCACATTTTTGTGTGTGGCAGCTCCTGCTCAGCACTGTCTGTGGAATCCACCCATGTCTTACCTGTCTGTTGCTCCTTCCTTTTTATCAATGACTACTATTCCATTGTAAAAATACCACAGTGGTTTATTTCTTCTCTGCATTTGGATAGTTTCCAGGGTTGACTATACTAAATAAAGTCACTATACGCATCCATGTATGATTCTTTTTAAGTCTCTGTTTCTTTCCAGTAAGTATTCAGGAGCATGGTAAGGACACAGAAAAAGCATTGCCCAGTGGGATTGTCACAGTGTGGCTGAACCTACAGTGTCAGATCCAGATGTTCCCCACCTGTGGAGACTGGTTCTGTGTGGACTGGCCTGGACTCTGTCACCTCTACGTTCCTACATGCTGCCGAGAAGGTATTTCCTTAGACGGGCTTATGACATAAACAGGTAGAATTTGAGGTGTTTAAGCCCCTCATGTATATGGAATTTTGCTGTGGCTGAGGACGCTAGGAGACAGGCCTCCAATGCAGGCGCGCTGGCTCTCAGACGCTGTATGCCATCTCTCCAGTCCCCCTTTTCCGATTCTTTTTCAGCTAATGGTGCATTGTCAAGAGTGGATTTTGCTTTAAGAGTACCGAAGGCCAGTGTGTGCCCGCTTCCCAGAGTTCATCATCTGCAAACTTGACTCCAGCCGCAGAGCTGTGCCCATAAAGGCAAAAGCAGCTGTGGTCTTCTCTCGAGCCCCATCCTGTGACCCTGGCACTCAAGTTTATTTTCTCCACTGTGCAGGTTCACTTCTTGGTTTTTGGTTACACTTCCCTGTAGCTTTGTTTGGAAAGTATGTTGTCATTCTCTCAAGGCCACAGCACGGTGGTGTGTCTAATGTCGAATAGAGTGACTGTCCATGCTGTGTCCTGTTCTGCTATGATTCATTTTTTTATTCACCTTCAGTGTGCGGTGCTAGACCCTTGACAGCTCTCCTGGATCTTTACAGACATGTACCTCGTACAATCCTCCCGTCCCTCTACAGCTAGTACCTGTAGGAAAAAAAGAAAAAAAAAACTGTCCTGACTTGTATGGCAGCTGTTTATCTCTTTGTAGTTTTATTATCAAATTGGCATCCTTAAACACTATAATTTCACTGTTTTTTAATGTCTTTTAAGCCTGTTTTAAATTGTAGCTTCCCATACCTCTTCTCCTCACCTTGAGACTTCCTAAAGAGTTCTCTATAGTCAAGGCTTCCTTCCTTGCTTTTCCCCAGTGGAGATTACAGTGTGATTCTTCTGCATTTCATATACATTTGTAGCCAGATGAAGACTTAAGGTGCAGGTTTTTGTGATTCAGCTACATCATAGGTGTGAGTCTCTCCATCCTCAAAATGAGCATGTGTCTTGTGTCTCTGTGTACATGTGTGTTGTTATGGTCTTTGGTGTTTAATGACCACCCCTTGAATGGTTGGGAAATAGTAATATTTTAATTCTGTGGGTTCCTTTTAAAAAAGACTTTTATTATTGTGTGTGTCTGTGCACATGAGTGCAGGTGCCCATGAAGGCCAGAGCTATCACAGC
>CABHPQ010153502.1:58927-80345 GCA_902168405.1 Peromyscus aztecus | reverse complement strand
AGCTCGTGACTGTTCCTATTCCTCTGATCTCTCTCAGGTTTTCACCCCTATATCTGGGTCCGTGTTTTCTATTAATAAGACCATTTAGAAATTTGTCTACAAGTCTCTCTCAGAATTCTTTAAACAGGCTGAGAATGAATGTATTTTCTAAACACAGTTATCAACAAAACTCTTCTTCCAAAAATCAAAGAACAGAGTTCTCTTCAGACTAAATCCAAGGTATCCATGATAATAGGTAGCTGCAGCCCAAGTCAACACCCCTGATCCCATCAACCAGATTCTTGAGACCCTCCCCCAGCAACCTGAGAACAAGCAGGCAAGGTCTATTAGAATGTGGGCCCTGAAGCACTTAGCCTTTTCATTGACTTAGGGTGTTCATACCTTGCTCTTGGAATTGCTGCAGAAACAGTTTTACATTGGATACTTGCACTGGAATAACACAGAGAAAAATATTAAAGAGCAGGTGGATAGTTGAGGAGTTTACAGTCTTCTTGTCATACAACCCATTCATCAAATCCAGTTTGAGGGTAAAGCTGTGACTTTACACAGTATTTCAGCAAGATGTCTTCCTCAAGAAGGATGTGAGCTGCTTTCTACTCTATGTATATGTCTCAGCCATGGTGATACCCCCTTGCCAACACCCATTTCAGCATGAATTTTCCTCCAACTACAGAAACCTCCTGTTCCCCTTCAAAGTCTGAATCCCTGGAGGTGGATCTATCATTTTTAGAAGCTCAACATGCTAGTCTAATGGACATTCAGAGTTCAGAACCACTGGGCTAGGCTGGAGTGATGGATCAGTGGTTTAAAAAGGCTATGTTCACAGACATGAATATAAGAACCACTGGGCTAAAGCATTCCCAGCCATGTTCACTATCTTACCACTTACTGATACACATAACGCTACCTTAGTCATTGAGTCATGAGCAAGGACTCTGAGAAGCTTAAAGAAGAGGCAATCATTCCTAAATAAATTCAGTGCTTTCTCTATCTTGAATGGATGTGACACCTGGGAGGTTTGCTATTTAGAAGATACTAGAGTCTCAAGAGTCAAGCATGAGACCATAACCCAGAGTATATTGTTTGGCCCTTGCTAAACTTCTGGGCTCCTTGTGAGAAGTGATCAGTATACTTCATTACTCAGACCAGTTTGACAGTTGGTTGTGAGTAATTTGTAATGAAAAACTTTCTTAGAAATTCCTGGAGGAAGAGTGTAGAAGCCAAGTTCCTAGTTCAGCCATACACTTTCTCTTAAACAACTACAATCATCTTTCCTCCACTTTCAAAGCAGGAGAGTAACGGCTTAGCCACAATCCACATTCTAAAGGTTTCTGAAGGCCTCCTGCTGCTGAGGCTGAATGCTGGGAAGAGGAGAAGGTGTTTTCCTCTGTACACAGCTAGCCGGTTGACCACCTGAGGTAGGATCTGACTGTATTTCAGGTTCTGAGTTAGACTCTATGAGTAACCTGTGTTTGTACATCTCTAAGGAAGATGAAATCATCATTCCATGCTCAGTAGAGGAAGGAGAGGATCAGAGAGGGTACATTTGGAGGTGAAGCAAGAGTTGGTGTGCTTTTAAGTACAGTGCAAAAAGTAGGCATTTGCTGGATGCGCTCAAGATGCCCAACAGGTGTGAGCACCCAGGAAGTGGATGTGAGGCCATGTGATGCAGAATGAAAGACACTCTCTGGAAAATCTACCCCATGTTTATCATGCAAAAACAACTGGTGCTTGGCAAGTTACACAGATCTTCATCTCTCCACAAGGCAGAAAACTGCTCAAATGTGAACATATCTCAACCTAAGAGATAAGCATGACAAAGATGTAGACACCAGACAGAAGCAATTGTCGACAGCGCCTCTTGAATCAGAGCAGATAAAGGCTTTGGGTCCTCCCTCACTCAGGTGCTCTGCTCAGAAGGGATACCAGGGCCAGCCCAACTCCAGATTGTCTCCTTCTTGGCACAGGGCTGGTTGGATACACTCTCTAGTGGCTCCACAGGGCCTGGCATGCCGGAAGTATGGTTGGCTGATGGCTTTGCTATCTGTGACTCAGGCTTAAAATTGTCGACTCTATGAAGAGGTAACATCTCAAAGTGGAGCTATTTCCAGAAATCACTCAGACTCTTCACCGTCGTTGTCATGCATGTGAACATCTTGACAGAGCCTTTCGCGAAAATAGGCTGAGGGAGGGAGAGCTGAGTCATATCGCAAGCCTGATTCAGCCCTTGCTGACAGGGTCAGCAGACCACTGGCTGCCTTCCTCATGTACCCAGGAGGTGGCAGAGTGGCCATGGTTACTCAGGACTTGCTACTGGTTGCCTTCCCACCCCAAGGTCTCAGAGGCTGAAAAAAATTGGTTCTCGGAGTAACGTAATATGGAAATCCCCCTGGTGTTGATTTTTGTCTCCTACTTCTGCCGACCACCTGCCGGAACTTAATAGAGGCACTGGAGGGCACTGATTGAGTGGCACTGATTTCCAGGGCTTGAAAGTGTGGCATCCTGAATATCAAATACAGACACAGGTAATAAGAATGCTGAATGCCCTAGTTGTGAAACTCCTTAAGAGCGTGTGGTGGTTCTCACAACTCTTTGCATGTATTTTTTCAACTATGTGTTAGATTGTTGTAAATACTGTGTGGCTACTTGTTTTGTGCCAAATGCTATACCATGTTCATAACTGCCCTTAGTTCCAGCTTGCACATCAATGTTATTGAGCAGTATTACCGTCTCCACTGTAGCGATTAGGAGACTAAGAGGAAGTAGGACTATGAAGACGCAGGCTGAAGCCAAGCACACTTTAATCTAAGCATCTTCGAAATAGTATACTCCAGTCTTCCTTTAAATTTTGTAGCAGATGTTAATGATACATAATAATGGGGTTTCTTATGGAATTTTCATACATATTTGTTTTTATCTTACTCACTCTACTTTATATGCAGTTCTGCTTTAAAAGTTTCAGTTACCTGATCTTAATCATGATCTATGAATATTAAATGGAAAATTCTAGAAGTAAACAATCAACTTCAATAAGCTTTGCTATAGTATGTTATTATTTTCTTCCTATTTCACAATTCTTATTATCACTCCCTGACTGTGTCTAATTTGTAAATTAAGCTTTTGTCACAGTATACGTAGAGAGAGTTCCATGCTATCTGTGACTTCAGGCATCCACTAAAGGTCTTGGGATGTACCCACATGGATAAGGGAGGGCCCTGTATATCTTATCTGGACCACTCAATCTTTGACTTCTTCCTTCCATGGCTGCATTATTGCCTCTTATTATTTTTTTTTAACTTAGGCAAAAAAAAAAAAAATCTAATCCCCACATCCCTGCTTCAGTTCCTGCCAAAAATGTCTGCACATTCCCCTGCAATCTGAGGACAGCTCCTGCTCTCTGACATAAGAGCGACAGCACCTACTCAGGAGAGAACATCCATTCTACTTTTCTGAGATCCAGAGCACCTGCTGGTAAAAAAGGACCCAGCCCTTTGCATGTTTCCTGTCCCTCTGCTGCCTGTCCCAGACATACTCTCATGATGCTGAGTGCCCTCTCCAAGCACTGCCCATCCCAGTGAACACAGCTTCCATAGGGGAGTAACTTGGGGGAGAGTGAGAGGGAAGAGAAAGCAGAGAGGCGAGAGAAAAAGTTCACCAGGTATCCCAGCCTCTATGATTCATTGCAAGGCCCTATAAATGGGACATAACTTCCTCTGCAGGGATTTTAGGGTGAAGACAACTCAGTGCTGTGGTACTCAGAGCTTGATTCTGCTGACATTCAAAGCTAGAGTCACAGAAAAAGCTCTTGTGAAGATGCTCGACCCAAACCCTTTGCTCACCGTGGCATGACTCACAAAAAGAAAAGCACCTTCAAGAAGAATCATTATCAAAATGAACCCCACCTCCCAAGGTTGTTTGGCACCTTATTCATTCTTGCTCATTAGATGACAGTTGTTATTATTTACTCTAAAAACATGGATTTGGACTATGGGAGGAATGTTTGCGCCTTGGCTGCGATGGCATGCGCTGTGATGAGGCTTCATGGAGTAGCAGTGAGCTACCTTCAAGTTCTACACACAGGATGGTATTGATCTTCTAGTCTTTCTCTTGGGTTTCTTCACTTCAATCCTTTGTGTCCATTGTGGCCAAATATGAAGTGTTTTGTTTCTTATGTTTGTTTGTTTGAAGCAACAGTCAATCTACAGACTTGGGCTGCAGAGAAGCCATTCCAGTCCCAGGGTTTGAGATTCCATAACGCAGGTCCCTTGAACTTTGGCTCTTGTGTGCTCAAGATGTGTCACCGGCTACCTATTGCATCATCATGTTGACCAGTGAGTTCTGCCACGTCTTCATGTATAGAGCTTTTACAGTAGTTCATTAGCAGTTGTGATTGGTTGAACCATTGGCCATGTGGTTGAACTGGGTTTTGAGATGCCTCCACATGTACAGCAGTCAGGCTCAAAGGCCCCAGCCTCTAACTACACAGGTGGTCTTTCCAGCATGACCAATCCCAAGGAATTGCCTGAATAGTGATCAGAGTCTGTCACAAAGATCCAAGGCACTCACACTCCTTGGGAGCTAGGAGCTCCCTGCCAAGAGCTGGGAACAATGGCCAGTGAGATTCTTCATCACATAGGAATGTAAATACTGACGTTGTTCTAAACACACATGTCCTCATGCCCTGTTACTGAGAGGATAAAAATCATAGTTATCGAGAATGTATCACAAAACCTTGCATCACCCGGCCTAAGTTTCCCTTCCAGCTTCCCTCCAACAGCATTAAGCTTCTCTCCCAGACCCTGCAGGACCTCCACTTCCTGGCTAAAATTGGACTTCTTCAAGGCAAACAACTCTGAGTCTCCCTGGAAAGGGCTGCTATTCAATTCTTGTTGTAATCAATGTTTGGGGTCATAGTTACATTATCATGCTTACTATGACTTACTCTAACTTTATCTATTTAATACATTTTCCATCTGTTTTTAAGCTTGTATATACATTAAGATGATTTTTTTTTAATTTTGGCTAAAAGTAACATAAAAACATGGCTTAAAATATAGGGACAATTCTATTTATTTAAGAAGTCTTGAGAAAGCCAGACATCTGACTTCATGATGCCAGTGAGAACTGACTCTATCGTGGTTTGATGTGGAAGTTGGTGGCCCTGATCTGGACTTTCTCCTCTGGTACCCATCTCCCTTATCATGGAGGAGAGTATTTCTGAGTCACCCCCAGCAAACTTCCTTTTATATCTCATTTGTCAGCAGAAAATGATACATTCTCTCCTAGACTAGACCCTGTCAATCAAAAAAGAATAACTTTTATGTTTTGTTTCAGCCAGTGATACCTGAACATAACCAGCTTCCCCTGGAAGAAAGATGGTGGGAAACACAGTCAAGGGTCTGAGCAATGATGGAGGGATGGGGAAGGGAAGGCGGTAACCAGGCAATAGCAGGAAGGAGCAAGGAAAGCAAGAGAGATGCAAAGCAAACAGCAACAGCAAACTACAGCTTGTAAATATTTTTTTTAACTCAATGTACTTTACAACAAACCTGGTATTTATTCAGCGTCATACTTATTTCAGCTTAAAAGTGGTCAAACTTTTTGAGGTAAACTTTTAGTTTAAAAAATAAAAATCAAAGCTTGTGTCTTTTCATTCTTTTGATTAGTATAAAACAAGGGCCTTTGTTTACCCAGAAGAACTCAAATTACATGTTTGTTTTTTGTTGGTTTTTTTTGGGGGGGGGGTTTGGCTAGTCTATTAATCCTCTTTTGGTCTCTGTTGGAAAATGCTCTTCACCCTTTCGATTGAGGAGACATGATTTCTTTAGTCATTGATATAAGTCAGAATAGAATTTGAATAATGTGCCCCTGGAAACTTAAACGTTTTTCAAAGGAGTGGTTTCTCTTGTTCTCAGTGTATGAAGACCTCGGTGAATCCCAAAGTTGGGCCATCTTAGCACCCCCTGCTCAGGGAACCCTCTTTTGGTGGTGGGTATTTTGGAAGGGAATCAAGGGAAGGTATACAATTCTGCCACAAAAACCAGGGGACCAAGTTGCAGGATTGTACCCTCCCATAATATCTAAATGTGGACAGGGACTCTAGCAGCCTGTGTGAGGGGTGTGTGGATCCAAACCAGTTTCAATGGTTTTAACAATGAAACTCACCTGTGTGTGTGGTTGACGTTGTCCCTCAGGTTTAAAAGCTCTCTAAAGTCAAACTGAAACCCTTCAGCATGTGTGGTACATGAAGCTGACCCTTAAGTGCTGTGTGCTTCAAGCCTTGTGGACTTCTCACAGCCTGTCAGGACCCACTTTCCAAGTCAGTAGCTCCAGCAGTCAGCAGTTGACAAGTTGGTCCTGGTGCTTTGTGTTGAATCCAGACGAAGGACACCTTGAATCCCAATTTAAACTCCATTCACTTTAGATACCACCATCTTAACCTATTTTACAATATTGAGAGATAAATTAAACCCTTCAAAGTACACACACACACACACACACACACACACACACACACACACACACACGGTTAAAATACAGAACTTCCTCGTATCTCCACATTCTACTTAATAACTGCAAAATGTTTGCCCAACTTCTCTCCTGGGTATAGTAGTAGGAACTTATGATCCCGGGGCTGAGGAGTCAGTGCGGATGGATCCCTTGAGACTCACTGATGGACCATCCATACTTTGTGAGTTCCAATGAGAGACTATCTCAAAAAACATAAAGAAATGTAGTTGGCACCTGAGGAATCATATCAGAGCTTATCTCCTGGCCTCTGTATGCATTTGCACATACATGTATACCTTTACACACACACACACACACACACACACACACACACACACACACACACACACAAAGGAAGAAAAGGAAAACCATCCACCCTCGGGGTGAATTTCTTCTTTTCAGCCTCAGTGCTGTATGGGTTTATCTTCTTGCCAATTGCACAATGACTATGCGGTAAACCTCACAGATCCTGAGTTTACCCATGTATTGGTTGCCACTGTTTTGTCACTAGCCATAATGCTGTGGCATTTTGACTTGCAGTTCTTTAAATTAATTATCTAACTGACCTTCAACTCCAGCATAACTAGTTTTGAAATCCCCTGTCTTTTTTTCAGGACCTGTGATCCGATATTTTGCTATAGGGCACAGCTTTTAAGAGGTGACAATCTCTGCAGCTAAGGACTGCTGAGGACAATCCCGTGAAGTGTCTGGCGGCTGCAGAAGGACTTTGGTCTGCAGTACCCTTGCCAAGCCCGGAGCCGTCTGCACCCATCTTCCCCATGGTCACACCAGAATTCAGAAAGATGATGACCTAAGGACATTGGAAAGCCGATAATTACATACACGCACATTGTTAACAAGTATCAAATGTTAGAACTTTTGACTTTGAGATGCCTGGACTGTAGTATTCCTATTAAGTTTGTAGTTTATTTATTCAATGGCAGTGATAAGTGCCTTTTTGTTTTAATTAAGGTAATGTTCCTTTCATTATAGTGTTTTGAATGACTCTTGTGAAGACTACTGAGAATTTTTTTGTGAAAAAGCTATGTTGACACTACAGAGGGAAACCTAGCTACTGCAGTCAAAACCAAAAACCTGTGGCATTTTGTTTGTTTGAACATGAGATAATTTCAAAATCTTACATGGATCTTAAAGTCCCACTCACACTCCCAACACAGACACACACACACACACACACACACACACACACACACACACACATTCCTAAAGAATTGGAAATTACTCAGAATGCTTTCAGCTGAAAGCAACAGGACACTGCTATCAACAACTTAAGTAATTAGCCATTTCTATTCATTAGCCAAGGCTGCCACAAGAAAACATAAATGACAAAAATCAACTAAACAAAAATTCATTTCTCAACAGGGCTGAGGGCTGCAGTCCGCAGTCCCAGAGCAAGCAGGGCTGGTGAACTCTGAGGCCTTTTTTCTTGGTTCATAGTAGCTATCTTCTGTGATCTCACTGGGTCTTCCTTCACTTCCTAATTTCTTCACCAGCCAGATTAGATTACGGTCCAGCCTAATATATGCATTTTAACTTAATTACTTTTTAAAAGACTCTAAACACAATTCTGTCATAAGGTACCAGCATTAAAATTCCAACAGATGAATCTTATGGGGGTACAATTCAGCCACAACAGTGTTTTCTAACATTCAATAGAGAGGCATTCTGTTGTCACTCCAGGTATTGTAGGCAAGGGGAAGGAGAGATAAGAAAAGGTGATGCCATGTTTTCTGTTTCTTTTAGTAAAATAACAAAAATTATCACGGGAGATGCTTGATTCATTTCTTTTGTCTCTTCACACAGCCATCCAGGAGGCAAGAGAGAGGATGAACAGTTTCAGTGCTTATGGCTAGAATAGAGGTAAGAACAGGAAACTGACACCTGGGTAGGCCAATAGTGTCTGCCACACAGATTCTCCAGGCTACCCTACCCATGCTTCCTCTTTGGTTTGGGTCTGCAATTTGTGGTTCCTTGGTGCCCTTTGAGGGTGGCTGAAGTCATGCTAAAGGTTACCATGGTGAGAACATTTATTCACTGTCAAATGGCAATAACTCCTTAATCCTATTGATTTTATTTGATTTTAAATTTATTTTCCCATAATTTTCCAATCTTTACATTATCAACATGCATCAATTTTATATCTCAAAAGAACAATGAATATGGAAAAAATCAAGTCATGATGCAGGAAAGCAACTTTTGTTGAATGAACAGACAAGATTCCTGAGGTCATTTTTTTTTTTTTTTTTTTTTTTATGAGAGCAACATGAGACTATGAGGAACTTATTACAATCCAGAGTCATGCTCCTACCAGGGGCCCCCGGGACATCATTTGTCAATACCTTTCTATTTTTCCAGAGCCATAGAGTTGATCAGGGATACTCAGTGAGTTAGTGGTCATGCTCCAATAAATGTTCAAGTGTATCCATTACTGGAATAATATTCCTTCCTCTCCATCTTCCTTCATATATGGAAAGGTATTGCTTTAAATGTCAAGAAGCTTCCAGTCTCCCAGATAATACATACACTAGCTTCCTTTGAGAAAAGACCTTTTTCTGTTAAGATGGGGCCCACAGAAGCTTTTTGGAGATGCTGAGGCCCCTCGCAGGCCTTATCCCTTGTGCCTGGCCTGCTCTACCCAGATCAGGGTCCCCACAGTAGTAAGAAAGGCTACCATTCACCGCACACTGTGATGGCTGCTGACCTCAACTGCCTGTGATCTACAAAGGGCAGATCATGAGCTCCGTTTTGTGTAGACTATATTATTGGGCGCTGAATCCCATCCCCTAAAATGGCATATTGACATTCTAACCTCTAGTATGTGACCTTATTTGGAAACAGGGTCATTGCCATTGTAATCAGTAAAGTTCAGATGAGGTCATGCTGGAATAGGACAATGACTGATGTCCCGGTGAGAAGAGGACACAGACGCTCAGAGAAAGGCCACATGATTACCAAGGTCGAAGCTTGAGTGACACATCTATTAGGCACGGAACACCACGATTTGCCAGTCACCCGCAGAAAGTGGGAGAGAGTGGGGACTTTTCAACATCTTCTTTTCAAGTTTCTGATCTCCAAAACTGTGAGGCTGGAGAATGAATGTGGCTTTGGCTCTAAGGCCCCACGTTTGTAGTGATGTATTAGTAGGGAACAAGTGCAGGTGCCCATAAGTATGAGCCATGCACAAAACCCTCCGCAAGGACCTGTATTGAGGTCGTCTTAGTTCAAGAGAACCAGACGCATTACTTCCCTTCTCTGCACTAAGCTCAGATGACTGAAGAACTCTGATGCATGTCCCAGCCACTGCTGCTCCAGCAAAGAGCACACAGGGTGGGTGGGGAGAGGAGGGAGTGGAGGGTAGCCCTCTTCCTCTTTTGACCTTATTCAGGCAGTGGCCAGAGCAGCCCTTATTCCATAGAATCACCACAATGCCACTGCGCACACCAAGAGGTATCCAACCCAGGGGAATAAGTGGTATCTTCAGTCCGGACTGTCCCCCACAAAGACACATGAAAGGCCCATAGTGCCATTGGAAGGTGGCGGGATCTTTAGGAAGGTTCTAGTAGGAAGTCTCAAAGTCACTAGAGGTGTCCTCAAAGGAGGCTATGGGAATCCAGACCCAGTGTCTCCTCCTCCTCCTCCTCCTCCCCCTCCTCCTCTTCCCCCTCCTCCTCTACCACCATAAGCTTCTTCTTCTCTTACATACTCCCTGCTGCGTGCTGTGTTGCCAATAGTGCCAAGCAACCATGAACTGAACCCCTGGGCCACATTAAACATTTCTGTTAGCTCAGGTCTTCTGTCCCAGTGATAAAAGGCTGACTAGCAGAAGTACAGATGGCGTTAGACAAGGCTTAATACCAGTCATAACAGCAGCAACAACAATACTAAAAATAAGGAGCCAAGTGGGGAACTTTGTCTTTCCCATCATTTTGGTTTTAAAGTCCATGCTTTGTGAGACACGCATGGTAAGCAAGCATGGCTTCAGCTTCTTATATAAGGAAGCTGAGAGGTAAATTACTGTTTTCCTCTCTTTCTTTCCTTCTTTCTTTTTTCTTTTTTTCTTTTTCTTTCTTTCTTTTCTTTTTTTGTTTTTTGTTTTTCGAGACAGGGTTTCTCTGTGTAGCCTTAGCTGTCTTGGAAATTGCTCTGTAGACCAAGCTGGCCTCAAACTCAGAAATCCACGTGCCTCTGAATCCTGAGTGCTGGGATCAAAAGCGTGTGCTACCACCACTTGGCTGGTAAATTACTCTCTTAAAGTTAAATGGTGCCACATAGAGCTGAACACTGACCCATGAGGAATGGCTCTGTAATCTGTGTTGCCCTAATAGAAAGGCTTGGGCTGGGCGGTGGTGGTGCATGCCTTTAATCCCAACACTTGGGAGGCAGAGGCAGGTGGATCTCTGTGAGTTCGAGGCCAGCCTGGACTACAGAGTGAGTTCCAGGAAAGGTGCAAAGCTACACAGAGAAACCCTGTCTCAAAAAACAAAACAAAACAAAAAAACAACAACAACAACAAAAAGGAAGGCTTGGAAGGGAAATCTGAGACTTGAACTCACTGTGTGCACTGAATAGGTTGTTCTTATGTAAGTTCTCTTAGGACCACACTAGCAGCTGCTGGAAGTTGCATTCGTTCTTTTGGACTTTGCCTCTGCTCTTTTTGATGGCACTGGAGTTGGACCCAGGGCCTCGTGTGTTTAGAAAATGTGTGGCCACTGCTCTCTACTTCTGCTGGTCCAGGAATCTTTATTAATGATGCTAACAAGAAAAACAGTGCCTGTAGCAATAGCAAAAATATGGAACCAGGCTAGATGGCTGTCAACAGAAGAACAGATAAAGAAAATGGGCATTGCATACAATACAGTTTCACTCAATTATAAAGAATAAAATCATACCATTAGCAAGAATTTATACGGAATTGGAAATGATCATGCGAACAAAATAAATCCAACTCAGAAGACAAACACTACATCTCTCATATGTGGAATCTTGACATATGTGTGTGTGTGTGTGTGTGTGTATTATACTATATATATATATAATATTCTATATCAACATACACACACACACATTTACTTCGTGGAGAGCAAAGAACCAGCAAGATGAGGGTAAGAGGAAAAGAACCGTGTCCTGGGTCTTGTGAATATTAGCAAAACACTAATAAGCGTTTGTAAATGTTATAACAAAACCCATTATTTTATATACCAATTAAGAATGTTTGAAAAGAAAGAGCCTGTTGTAAACTGTAGGGTTCCCTGGGAATCCAATAGAGACATGTGTATCTATGGAGGGGAGGAAAGGGGATGGAGGTAAAGATGGTCTCTCCCTCTGCTGACACAGGCAGAGTCCGAGCACCTGGAATTTGTTGCTTGCTCCAAAGCACTTCCATCTCTTTTCCCTCGCCTTTCCTGTTTCCGTGAAGCTGAAACCTTTGCCATGGATGGTGCCTGCATAGAAGCAAGAAGGTGAGGAGCTTGGATCAGCCTGGGAGCCGGGGCACGCTACCCAAGTCCCCAGCAAAGTCTGAAAATAATAGCTCCCCCTACAAACCTTTGATAAGTGAACACAAATACCTTCCCATTCAGAAAGAAAAATTAAAAGAAAGGAAAGAGTTTAGAAACTTTCCTAGAATGAGTTGGTTTCCCTCCAATAGCTCCCTGTCTCCTCTCTCGGTGACCTCTTGCTCTCACCCTCTCACTCTCTCTAGCTCTTTGTTTCTCTTTATATCTCTTTCTCTTTCTGTCTGTCTCAGGCATGGTCTCTCTTTGTCTCCTTGTGGATGCCATCTGTCTCTGTCTCTGAGCCTCATTTCTCGGTTTATTTTTTTCCCCTGACATCAAAGGCCAGAAAAGAAACTTACCTTGTACAAACTGACCAAAAAAACAGGGCACCCACCCACACATTGACAAGTGTGAAGAGGTATAGTTAGTCACTTTACAGAAAGAACTTCCTACTGGGGAGAACGGACAGTGAGAGGTCAAATTATTCATAAATCTAATGTAACAAGAGATGAGTGGGGTCTACAAAGCCAGGTTAGAAAACCAAACCCTTGAAGCATAACCACAGGGCCAACTTCACCAATCCAGATTTTCGCCATCATGGCGCATTCACACCGGGTCCCGGGAAACCTGGGTGATAAGAGAATCCGATTCACAGTAGAAAGGAGAAGAGTGTTCTGGAAAGAACTGTTAGAGTCACATGGAAGCTTTGTTTCTGCCCCAGAAGCCACGTGGACAGAAAGTGCAACTGTCTGGCTCTCCTGAGGCTGGAGCTGGCTTCGTTCGGTCTGAGTGTTTTTTCTCCTCATGGCATAGGCACGCGTGCGCGCGTGTGGTCCATCTTCATACCCACTCCCCATTCCAAGGCTGTGCTCGTGCCCAAGAGGCAAGCTCATTTCAGACCTACTGGTTCTGATGGGGCACAAGAAGCCTGTTTGCTGCTGGTTCCGTGCGAGCATCCACACAAAACCCAAGGTATTGCTGGCCTGTCGTCCCAGATCCACCACTCTTATGCTTTTCTTGATTGGTATTTTCTTGGACCCTTAGCTAATCCGTCTCCATTCCTATTATCATTGGACTACAGATCACCCAGGCTTCAGGCATAACTGTTCAAGGTAGTAAATCACATGTTCCTGTGACACTTCGGTGCTTCTAGAAACTTCTAGAAGGTTACTGGTTTGACTTCATTATTTTTTTATGCTTCTAGATCCAATGTTTCAGCATCTTGTGTAACAGTGTCCCCTGATATTGAAAATTCCCATCCTGCAGGGAAGCTCTTTCAGTAGCAGGTAAACAACTCAAAATAGTTTCTGAGAGTCCCTGAAACTGACCAGATTCACCAGGCCCATCTGTGCCAGAGGAAGCAATTAAAGGCTCAGAGTACACAACCTGTGAAGAAGACTCTGAGACCAGACCAGTGCCTGGAAGAAGCAGAGATCAGCTGAGCTGCCCGGAAGAGACTCTGACTTTAAGACCAGAGTCACTCCCCAACCCCTTGAGCTGACTGCAGGCTATGCACTGGACTCCAGGTCCCCAGGTTTATCCACGCTGGGGTGGGCTTTGGTGATGCAGCTGTCTTTGAGTCATTTCTGCTCCTGTGAGTAACCCCCCCCCACCATATTCCTGTAAATAACCCCCAATGAAGCCCATTGGCTCACCAGGTTGGACTTTTTTGGTGTCTGTACTTTGGTCTGAGTTTCCTATCAGGGGTGAGTAGACTTGTGTGTTGCATTTTCCCAGGAAAAGTTCTGACACACGATACAACCCTGAACTGGGGTTTCAGCATAGAACAAAATACAAATACCATTTTTCTTGAACACAGTGTTTGATAAACACCTATCCTAGTTGCCACTGTGAACATGCTGCAGTGCGTTCCTGCCCATCCCATCCTCATTTCTAACAGGAGGACTTGGGATGACACACTGTTCTTGCGATGGGTGATTTGATGGTAAACAAAAAAATCTCAATGCTTGAACATCTATCAATCCTACTGGGAAGAATTTTAATCTTCATTTTAACATTATATATGTACCTTAAATGCTTAAATAGCATACAATTTAAATTTGATACCATATAAAAAGTTGTAAAGTATCTTACAGCTTTCCAAAAACAGAGAAACCATGCAGCTGCTAGAGTTTATTGTAAGCCATATTTCCCTGCTTGAAAAATGTTAATGATGATAATGTTATTATATGTTGATATATGCATGAGATAATATTTTATTGAATTGTTTTGTAAAGACATATTTTATATGTAAATAGAAAAATTAAGAATCCAAACTGAAATGTTAATAATGCTTTCTCCAGATTATAGTCAATTTAAGCATATTGTTTTCATAAAATGTTTGCTATATTTTCCATATCTTTATTATTTGTTTATTTGTTGCGTCACTGTGTTGCCCTGGCTAACCTGGGACTCGCTATGTAGGCCAGGCTGTCCTCAAATTCACAGAGATCTTCCTGTTTCTGCCTCCTGAGTGCTAGAATTAAAAGTGTTTGCCACTTTTAATTCTAGCCACAAAATTTGAATTTTTTTAAAATAAATTTGCTGGATGGCCAGAGGTACTATTAATTTTTTTAAATGTTTTGCTATTTTCATCAAAATGTTTTTAAAGGGATCAGTATTGGCTCCGGAGCCCCAAGACCAAGTTCTCAGTGCAAAGGAGATTTATTTACCCCAGAGGAACAAAGGACAGGAAGAGGATGAAGGAGAGGGGAAAAGGAACAAGGGAGAGGGGGCAGGGATATTTGTCCCAGAGGGGGACAAAGGACTGCCTCTGGGTAGAGAGGAGACAGATGAGACCCATAGGCAAATGGCGGTTCACAAAAGCAAAAGGAGAAATCCCATAGTAGGATGAGATGTTCAATTTTAATTGGGATTGTCAATTAGGTGAGCCAAAGAGGGCTTCGATGCCCTGAAAGCTGGACCTTGGTAGTCAGCCTCAGGAGGAGGAAGTAGCCTAATGAGTTAACAGACCTCGGTAGCTAGCTTTAGGAATGTAATCTAACGGTTTCTAGCAAGGCAGAGGGAATGGGGGAGAAGGGAAAGCCAGTCAGAACCATGCCTGCCATGCTCGGGCCGGCTAGAGTCCCTTCAGTTTTCCTAGTTAGTTTCTTGTCGTCTTAATACAAACTGAGTCACCTGAAAAGAGGGAACTTTAGTCAAGGAATTGCCTTCATCAGATAGGTCTGTGGGGCATTTTCCTGATTAATTATTGATGTGGAAGGGCCCAGCCCACTGTGGGTGGTGCCATCCCTGGGCAGGTGGTCCTGGATTCTATAACAAAGCAGGTTGAGCAAGCTATGGAAAGCAAGCCAGTAAGCAGCACTCCTCCATGGCTCAGTGCCTGCTTGCAGATTCCTAAGCAAAAATAAACCCTTTCCTACTCAAGGTGATTTTGGTCAGTGTTTTATCATAGCAACAATATTGTATCTAGAACAAATATACTCATTAAAAAATTTTTGATTAAATGAAAGGTACACAGGAATGTTTTTATTTTAGGAGTAAATTATCCTTCAGTGAGAGATGAAAGCTGTGTGGGGAAGACCTGTGAGAGTGAAGAGTGACATGAGAATTCCAAGTGCTTTAGTATTTCTAGGCCCTAGAACTCACATTTCATCAGATATAGCCAGGGCATCCTTACTGTGAAACTGCCAACAGAAGGGGCCACTGTATCTGTCTGGCTTGTCTGGTGCCTGGAGAACTCAGATGAATATTAGTTCTTGACCACTCTGGGGCGTTGGCCCTTACCTTCTGAGAGGAATAGAGATAGTATGTCATAGTTTTCTCTGTATTGGTGGTGGTGGTGGAGGAAACCAACAGTGGGCCAATAGAGAATTATTATTTTTGCAGAAGCAGGTAGTACCTACAATTTCTATGCAAATCCTCAGGATGAACTGCTATTAGCAATGTTAAGGACTCTTTCTTACCATCTCAGTCAACTTTTGACAGCCTTGCATGTCAACCAGGCAGACAGACAGACAGACACAAAGCAACTTCTGGGTTGTGAGACAGCAGCTGTGGGTTATTTTTATGACTCCTATTCTGTTTTCTACTAAACTAAAATGTTTATTTCACACCTCTCATGGTTTCATTTTTAACTGAATACAATTTTCTCTGTGTTCTTGCTTTATAAATATGGCCCTTTTGGTAATCCCTTAGCCCTTGAGTATGACCCTTTTATCAGTCCTTGCCAGAATCCTTCCCAAAGCCTCAGAGAATTTGCTTATACTTGTATCCAACATGTGAAAGAAAACTTTTAAAACTTTGTGAAATCATGTTATAATTCCTAATTCCCTCCATACATATGTAGAGATCTTGGAGTTCTTCATTGAGTTGATTATAATAGCTACTTTTCCTTTTCAAAGAGAATGAAATAAAATCTCTCTCCCTCCCTGCTGACCAATGAATGTAGCAGCAGACATTGTTAGGCAGGCTGCTAAGTTAGGAAACATGTAAGACATAACCTGAGTGTGGACCTTGCCTTGCATGTCATACCAACCTGCTAGGCAAGAAGGGCCCACTAGTACAGTAGTGGCACAATTCTTATGTGGCTAACTGGCCACTGTGTGATTGGATTTGAACTCTACTGCATAGGAGAAAATGAATACCTACAATTATAAACCTGGTCAAAACCTATGACTGAAGAGATCATTGGCTGTAGGAGAGAACTTAATACTGTTACTTTGCTAAGTTGACATGGTATCACATCATCTTTTAAACATTCATGTTTATACTCATAGACAAGTGATACTCTCAGCCTTGATCAGATAATCTTTCCTTCATAATGAATGGAAGTGAATGAATGCAGACACTCATGGCTGCTCAAAATGCTGAGAATAAGTGACTGTTAAATGTGCAGCCCTAGAGAGGATATTTGTACCACCCCTTCTAAGGCTTAGGCAACATCTCAGAAGATGGGGCAGAAAGAATTTAATGTCCAGATGACTGGGAGAAAAGCTGTAAAAATGCTATCTTCTGGACATGACACAGACATTACAATCGTAACACTCATAGCAGCTCTGGTTGCTAGCACTGGGCCTGCAGAAGGCTAGGTCATTGTCTTCAGCTGTGTGCCTGCTGGTGATCTCACCATTCTCCAGTGGATACTTCCACACTCATGGTCAGGTGGATGCCCCCAGTTAAGTCCAGTGGATCACAAAACGGAAAAAAAAAATGACATGGATATGAGAAAGGGACTTGTGTGTGTGGGGGTGGGTGAGGGAGGGAAGTGATAGTAGTAAGAGGGAGATAAGAGAAAATGGGGTGAGAGAAATCAGAATGTGTTATGTAGATCTGTGACATTGTCAAATGCTGTGGATATCTATATGCTGTGAATGTGTTGCTCTGATTGGTTAATAAATGAAGCGTTGATTGGCCAGTAGCCAAGCAGGAAGTATAGGCGGGACAAAGAGAGAGGAGAATTCTGGGAACAGGAAGGCTGAGTCAGGAGACACCAGCCTGCCGTCCAGGGAGCAGCATGTAAAGGCAACAGGTAAAGCCATGTAACACATGGAGACATATAGATTAACAGAAATGGGCTGAGTTTAAGTGTAAGAGCTAGTTAGTGGTAGGCCTGAGCTAATGGTCAAGCAGTTTTAAATAATAGCCTGTGAGTGTTTATTTGGGTCTGAGTGGCTGCGGGCCCAGGAGGGACTGGAGATAACTCCAGCTACAGTCAAATAATAAATTTAACTTAAAAATGTAATGTGTGTTCATTGTATATTTATACAAGAGTTTTATTTTACAGATATTTTTTAGATGGGAGTCTCACTATGTAACCAAGGCTGTCATCAAATTCATGATCCTTCTGCCTCAGTCTCCCAAGGGCTGGAATTGCAGGTATGTGTACCTTGTTATCATATGTGACTTGATTTTACCCCTTTTTAAAATGTATGTAAAAGAAAATCATTATTTAAGCCATTTTATCACTACTCATAACTCTTCCCTTTCTTACAGCCTTGCCACTTTCTGAGATGGTGATAAATCTAAAACAGCCCTTGAAATCACATGCCTGTGACTGGCTGAGATGATCTGACAATAGGAAAGTATACCAAACAGGACAAATGTTCTACCATGAGCGGATTCACTGTGAGAAATGTGGAAATCTAACTTCTTGGGTACTTGTTTGGAATTATCAGATTTTCAGACTCACCTCATGCAAACTTTCAGATTGTGTAGGAATTTTGAGTTGAGCCATATGAAAATATTTTCTAAGTTAAAATGGACAAATATCAACAAATCCAAATGATTCAATTTAATATATATATATACATATATATATTCAATTTAGAATATATGTATGTCATGCCTATGTGCTAAATACATATACACACATACAAATTCATATACACATTTACACTGAGCAAAGCCTTAAATAATTAAAGAGTTCTCTGGGTTTCTTGGCAATGAGCAGAAAACCATTAAGACTTTGTGCTTTATTTTTCTCTGTTTCTTTAATCTCTCCTTTCTGAGAGTTATGTGAAATGTCATGAGGGGAGGTGATGCAGTGTTCTTGGCATTTATAAGCTCAGGAACTAGGAGAGCATAAGCCCAACTATTGCTCTGAAATGCAGTCATCCCATTAGGAGAGACTACCTCGGTCAGTTTTTTCATTCTGAGAGGTCTTACGTGTTCCATTCATGATTCGGAATGAATATGAGATGGTTGAGATGCAGCTTGAAATTCTGTCTTACTTCTGGCTGCTTTGCTTCAGGCTTTGAATGAAAATAATTTCAAGAGAGGAATTTCTTTTCCTTTTCTTTTTAAAAATCTGAACTGTCTCTTCTTACCAAAATGGAAAAGTAGACAAAATATGGCTGTGATTCTTCTTCTGGGGGTTCCAGAGCTTCTGAGTTTGGCTCTCTCTTACATTTCACACCCCCCATCTCCCAACCACATAGCAACCCACGCTCTCCCACATCCACCACAGCTTAGGTGCCACCCAGGATGACACAGGCTTAGGAGGGTGATATTCATGCTGCTGTTCCCACTTGTGTTGACTCATCTTCACATTCTCGCCTTTGAATGTCACTCTGCCATGTGTGTGACATTCAAGCACACGTCTTGAAAGCCTGTTAGCCTATTAGGACCGGTCAAGAGACAGGAGCAAACACCGCTTCATGGGGACAAGGTTTGTGACATTTACTACTGAGTAGAGAGGAACTTGAGTTTCCTCCAACTATTAGGAGTAAAAACTTGAGGAAGGAGGAAGAGGAAGAGGAGGAGGAGAAAAAGCTTCTTAATGGAGTAGTCACTATGGAATATGGAATAATTCAAGAAATTCACATTTAAGGTCTAGCATGATAGAGAAGCAAAACAGAAAGAGGACAGACATTTTATACAATAATTTGGAGATATTATTTGCATACCATAAATCACCTTTTGAAAGCATGAAACTCGGTGGTTATCATACGCAAATTGTTGTGTAGCTACCACCACTGCCTAATTTAGGCTACTTTATTTTAATCCCTCAGTACATTTCATATCAATTACTATTCAGCCCCTAATTTCTCCCCCTTCCAGTCACTGACGATTAGTCATTTATCTTCTATATCTCTGGATTTGCTTATTCTAAACATCTTTGGTACATGTTTTATATAGTATGTGGCCTTTTATGTCTGATTTCCTTCACTCAGCACAAAGTCTTCAGAGTTCACCATGTTTAGCATATTATTAGACCTTCATTTTGTTTATAACTGAATAGTATTCTATTATGTTAATCTATCACATTTTATCCATTCATCAGTTGATGTACATTTGGGTAAGCCTCTGTTCTATTATGAAAGATGTTATTAACATTCATATACATTTTATATAAACATACATTTTCATTTCTTTCAGACATATGCCTAAGAATTTCTTTTTAAATTTAAAATAGTCTATTAATTCTTTGAGAAATCCATATACCGTATTCATATTCACACCAACTCCTCCTGTCAACTCTTCCCTGGTCCACCCCAAGTCCCTACCACCCCCAACTTTATATCCATTTTTAAAAGCATAACCTATTGACTCTAATTTTGTGCTGTGGGACCTTTCATTGGAGAGTGGTCAGCCTTCCAGGAACCACACCCATAAAGAAAACTGACACTCCCTCAGCAATCATCAGCTTCCCACAGCTCTGCAATTAGGAGTAAACTCCTTTCTACTCCACCATAGACTGTTGATGGGCTCCATCTTGTGCAGCTCTTGGGCAAGCAACCACAGGTACTTAGAGTTCTTGAGTGCAGTGGTCTTGTCGTGTCTAGAAGATACTGTTTTGTTCTGATCCTCCTAGACCCCTAGCTCTTAAAATATTTACTCCCCTTCTTCCATGAAGATCCCTGAGCCTTAGGGGAAGGGCATGATATAGATGTCCCATTTGTGGCTGAGCATTCCACTGACACTTGGTCTCTGCTTTGACCAGTTGTGAGTTTCTGCATTAACCATCATCCATTGAACAAAGAAACTTCTCTGATGATGTTTGAGAGCTTCACTAATCTGGGCCTGTATCTTGAAGGTACCACTTATTCTTTCTTCTGGAAGTTTCTGAGTTTCCAGTCTAATCTATCAACTTGGAATTGATTAATGTCCATTTTTCCCAACACCATTTGTTAAAGATACTGTCTAAGTCTAAGTTCTAAGTCAGGAGAATACTGCTTGATATTGTGAGCTTCTACCTACCTGTTTGCCAAAGTGACTTCACCATTTTACATTGCCACAAAAAAACAAGAGTGTCCAATATTTCTACATGCTTCCTAAAGCTTGTCATTATTTGTCTTATTGTTTACATCTATCCTAACAGGTAGGAAGTAGTATGTCTTTGGGGGTTTTCATTTCTCTTAATGGCTCATGATTTTTTTCATATATTTGTCAGCTAGTTACACATTATCTTTGGGAAAATGTCTGAAAATATTATTTGCCTGTTTTGGTTTTTGTTGTAAAAATGGTTTCTCTCTTTAATATTGAGTTGTATTTTATATTTATTCTGAATGCAAATCATGCTGAAACCTTTGGTTTATAAACATTTTGAAATCTCATTCTGTAGCTTTTTTCACCTTATTAATTGATTTTTCAATTGCAAAATTTCTATGCTTTAGGAAATTCCTCTTGAGTTAACACTTTTTTTTATTCCATTGGACTCAGTAACTTGTATCAGGCTTTTGTTTCTGTATTCACAATGGATGAGGTCTTTGCAGAACAACCTCTCAATTTTAGCCAAGCATGGTCATACACCTACAAAGTCATGTCAAGAGAACTGTGAGTCTGAGACCAGTCTGGGCCAATTCATTTTCAGTTCTGGCCAAACGTGATTAATTTTGTTCATCACTTATGTTTATGAATCTTATCTAAAATGTGTGTATGTGTATCTATCTATCTATCTATCTATCTATCTATCTATCTATCTATCTATC
>CABHPQ010153502.1:41362-58917 GCA_902168405.1 Peromyscus aztecus | reverse complement strand
ATCTATCTATCTATCTATCTATCTATCTATCTATCTATCTATCTATCAGTAGTCCTTCTGGGGCTGGAAAAAGGCTCAGTGGTTTAGAGCACTTGCTACTCTTGTGGAGGAAACAGCTTTGATTTTCAGCACCCACGTGGTGACTCACAACCATCCATAACTCCAGTTCCAGGGGATCAAATGCCCTCTTCTGGCCTCCTCAGGCACCAGGCAGGTGTGTGGTGCACATACATACATTCAGGTGAATTCAGGTGCACATACATACCTTCATGCACATAAAATAAATAAATAAAGTACTCATTTTATTTCTCCTAAGATTATATAGTTTCAGCTCATATGACAATGTTTATGACTATAAGTTAATCCTTACACAAAAAGGAAGTCCAATTTCATTTATTGATACTTGGCAGTCAGTTATTCCAGACTATTTTTTAAAGATTTTTCCCCCCTTGAGTCATCTTGGAAACCATGCCAAAATCAATTGACCACAAATGAGAGTTTATTTATGAGCTGTCCATTCTTTTCTACATTTACATCCTTAGCAGCATGCTAGTACCACACTCCATTGTTCACTGTAACTTCGTGACAGGCTTTCAAACCAGGATGTGTGAGTCCTCCAACTCTATTTCTTAAGAGTGCTCTGGATTTTCTAGATCTTTCGAATTTTCTTATTTTTTATTTTTTTGAGATCAGCTTTTCAACGTCTATGAAATATGCACCGGAGCTCTGAAAAGGATTGTATTGAATATGCAGGTAAAATTGAGGTGTGTTGTCATCTTTACAACAACTATTAAGTATTTCCTTCTGTGATAATGGGGTGGCTTTCCATTGATTTAAATCTTTGCTAAGTCTTTAGTGATCTTTTGCACTTTATATTTCAGTCTACACACCTTGTGTTGTTGTTGTTAAATGTATACCTCAAGTATCCTATTCTTTTTAACAATACTATAACTAGGATCCATCTTAATTTTATTTTTAGGTTGTTTGTTGAGAGTATATAGAGCAGATTTGTTTCTGTGTATTAATCATGTACTATGTAATTAATTTGTTAATTATAATGGTTTATTTTGTAGATTTCTCAGGATTCTATATATAAGACCAATCATCTACAAATAGAGATAGTTTTACTTCTTACTTTTCCATTTGATGGTTTTTCCTCCTTTTTTTTTTTTATCTATCCTCGTTTGATCTTTCAGTACACTGTGAGATTGAACATTCTTGTCTTGTCTTGTTCCTGATCATACAGACACTCTGTGTTGGGGTGTTTGAAAAAGCACCCTTCCTTTCTTAGTTTTTTTTGGGGGGGGGCAGTTATTGGGAAAGTTATTAGATTTTGTAAAATGCCCCATCTCTAGAAGGACTTAGGGTTTTGTTGTTCTATAACCCCTAATCTATTAACTGATTTTTTTCAATAGCAAAATAATTTCATATTCCATCAAAATTCCTCTTAAATTAACTTTTTATCTTGTGACAAAAGAAACTGAATTTTTAGATTGAAATTCTTTTTGTGCTTATTTTTGAGATTGTATTTTAATTGCAACATTTCTCTTTTCCCTTTCCTCCCTCCAAACGCTCCCATATGCCCCTCCCTACTCTCCTTCAAATACATGGCCTCTTTTTTCATTAATTGTTATGCATGCATATATGTATTTGTATATACATATATTAGACATTATATGGACTCAACAGCTTATATTTAGGAATATATATATGTGTGTGTATATATATACATACTTAAGAACATATATGTATATATACACATACATATATATACACATACATATAATTCCATACGATGTTACTTGTATGTGTGTCGCATGTATGTTTTCAAGGATGACCATTTGGCAGTGGACAAGCAATTGGTGTGCTCCTCCATGGGAAAGAAACATCTCCCAGCTTTACTCGGTTGCACACAGTTCTTTGAAATGAATATCTTTTTTGTTTGTTTGTTTTTGTTTTTGTTTGAGACAGGGTTTCTCTGTGTAGTTTTGGTGCCTGTCTTGCTCCGTAGACCAGACTGGCCTTGAACTCACAGAGATCCTCCGGCCTCTGCCTCCTGAGTGCTGGGATTAAAGGCGTGTGCCACCACCGCCCAGCCAAAATGAATACCTTTCTTATGCTACTAGAACTCAGTAGTTCATTGAGGGTTTGTGTGTCTATATTCATAATGGATATAGGTTTGTATTTTTCTTTCCTGTGGTATGTGGCCTGGTGTTGATGTCTGTAACACTGGCTTCCTGGAACCAGTTGGGAAGTACTCCCTAATATTCCCTTTTTTGAAAGAGTTTATGAGAGGTTCTTGCTAGGTCTATTTGAAATATTAAGAATTTGCTAGTGAAGTAACTTGAATCTGATCTTTTTTTTGGTGGGGGGGAAGGGTTTTCTTTCTGTAATTTATTCAGCCTTCAGATTTCTGTTTCTTCCATCAGTTTTAGCAGCTTATATCCAGCACACGTGTTAAAATAAAAAAGCTTATTTGAATTTCTTTTTCTTCATGTCGTTCACTCATTTTCTTTATTAGTTACGCTCGTCTTCTGGACAGTGAAAAAAAGGGAAAGCAAAAATGTTCCATATTACAGATCTGTTTAGGTTAGTTTACTATGACTTCCTTCCACAAAACCGACCTCTTGAATCCTCTCTAAAATTTCACTATGAAGAAACAGAAATGAAAGAAGGAGAGATATTATTCTGAGATATGAATCCACTTTGCAAGGTCTCATGGGTAAAAGAAAAGAAGCATCAAATTTCACCAATTGGCCTGGCCCAGGAGAACACTGGAAAGCACTCCTAAAATATAATGTAATTGTTAGTAAAGCTGTGATGATTCATAACTTCAACAGAATTGAGACTATGAAGTTCCGCACTTCCTTCCTCATTAGAATTGTTCATAAGAGAAATACTACTTCTTTGCTGAAAGTTAATTGCAAGTTTCTTTCCTCTCTTTTGAATAAAATGTTTCATATGTTGTTGGAGAACCACTTTCACAGAGAACAAAGTCAAGATCACACATCTTTTCATTCAGAGTAGCTGAATAGATACAGAAGGTAATTCATCTTTTATTCTTGCAAGAGAGGTCTCAGTTCTGTTATTTAAAGGGAATACATTAGTTACTTTCCTACTGCTGTGGTAAAACTCCATGACCAAGGCACCTTATAGAAGGAAAGGTTCACTTGCAGTTCCAGAGGGATGAGCATGGCAGCAACCAGCAGGCATGGCAGCTGAAACTGATGGTTCACATCTTGAACGGCAAGCATGAAGCAGAGAGCGAACTCAAAATGGAGCGATTCTGTAAACTCTCAAATCCCGCCTCCAGTCTCCAGTGACACACCTCTTCCAACAATGTCTCACTTCCTAAGCCTTCCCATACATCATCACCACCTGGGGGCCAAGCATTCAAATGCCCCCAGACTATGGGGGACATGTCATTCAAACAACCACAGGGGATAAATCATTTCCCCTAATGTACCTTTAAAAAAAATCACCACCACCAACAAATGTACTTTGCTAACTTGTATTCAAACTGAAGTGAGAAAATCTAACCCTCTCAAATGAACTGCCCAGGTTGCTCCCTCAGTATGACAAAGCTTGTCATAACAGTTCATCTCAATGATTACTTATACCCTGTTATACCAAAAATGATTTCTGACTTATACAAAAGCTTCAAAACTAGTGCCTACAGTCCCCACATCCCCATCACCTAAAGTTCCCATATTCCCTTTACCTAGAGCCCCCAAATGTTAATTTCTTGCCAGATTTGCCTTGTGTGCATTCATATTTCTAAGCAAGCTGTGATCTCAAAGGTGGATTGTGGAATGTGGGTTCTTATTTCACCACACAGTAAGCATCAGCCAGCTCTTAAATGTACAACTCTAACAGGCAGATCTATTGCTGTTCAGACCTCACCTCTCGCTTTCTAATCCTGTTTCAGAACATCTTAGACACATTATCTCCTTATACTAATAAAAACATTGAAGGGGCTGAAAAGCCTGTTTTAATTATTTCATAACTGAAACTAAAGCAATTTGAGTATATCAGTCTAATACTGTAAGCCACACACAGGAAGCCCAAGTTTAGTCTAGTTTTAGAATGGTAAGCCAGGTATTGTTGCTCTCTATAAATCAAGGCTGTGACTCATGAATTTGCATCAGTAGCTTAGCTCAGATACGAAGCAAATTAAGGACAGTTCCTTTCTACCTGTGGCAAAGCGACTGTCTCAACATGTAACATATTAACAAAACCCTCAAAGACTTAGAATGTCATGAAATAATTGATAGCTTAAGAGAAATTATAAAGCTATCATATGGACACCACAATTATCTTTTCTTTGCCTAGTTCTTTTTATCCATAGGCTTCAGTTGCACAAAACTGGATTATTCATTTTCTTTGATCCATAACTGGTTTTCACTTTGGATCCATACATGACCTATTTTCATTAATTGTTCTCATTTACTTATTTCTAATAACATAAAAAGACCCCTAAACCCTCCCACCAACATAAAAGCCAGGGCTGCAATAGCTGAATGCTAGTTTACTGGCCTGCCTCTCTTACCCCCTGCTTCTCCCCATCCGACATTTAGAGTGGTCACTCCCACCCTGGGTCCTTTGCTCATCGCCATGTTGTTTCTTCTCTTTGAGTCTGGGTGTTTTGCTTACTGGTTTGTTGTTATTTTTGAGACATAGTCTCATTGTGTAGCCCATGCTGACCTCAAACCCACCATCCTTGCTCCTTGGCCTTCCTAATACTGCAGTTATAAACACCATACATATTGGTTTGTTTTTTCTTCTCCTCATTTCAGTATTGGGAATCAAACCCAGGACTTTGTTTGGCTAGGCAAGTACTCCATCACCGAGCCTCATCCTCAGTCCACCTCTCTTTTTTTTTTTTTTTTAACTTTCACTGTGCATCTTTTGATTAGAAAGTTAATTGTCTTATTGACTTCAAGTCCCCCCCAGGTCCTACCAGGTTGTGCCTTACAGCCTTGCATTTGAGGGAACGCTTTTGCTCATCAGTTTGGGGATGACTCTCTCTACATTTACCTATATGACTAGAAAAGTCAGAGACTAATCTCATTTCAGTCATTAATAAAACCAATTGGCATTTCTACGGATCACCTTGGTAACGTCACACTGGGACTTCCATGACATGGTAGCTCTGGGTACTATTTCTGAAAAGCATCTGGGTCTGGCAGAGGCCAGTTGGAGGCAGTAGGGGGGGCCCACAGAGACTCCATAGTTAGGCCTTATTCCATCTTGACTCAGGGTCAGGGAGTATGAGTTTGCTTTGCCCCGCAAGACTGAGTAATAGAATGTTTTGCCCAAAGGTGTGGTTACCAGGTGTCTTATACTTCAAGGCCTAATTACAAAATGCTTTGCCATAAGGCATGGTTACCAAGTGTTTTGAAAATTAAGGAAGGATATATACTTGTTTGTACTTTGTACCTTGACCTTAAAAGGAGGAGGTCTTTTGCCTCCCCAATTGCTGGTGGATAAAAAGCCTATTAGGATTAAACTAGAGATGAGTGTGGTATTGACCCAGAGCCCTCCCAAAGCTATCCTGTGTCTTTGTCTTTTTCTCCGTCTACATCTCTATTTTTCATGTCTGTTATTTCTTAATCCTTACTCCTCCTTTCAAGGACTCTTTGACAGGTTGGGCTGGTCCCTAACAAAGCAGCACCATGAGATGTCCTGAGTGGCAGCCAAATTGAGAATCTGTACAGAGTAAGGAGGCTGAGTAGGGACACCCTGGTTCCGGGAGGCTGTGGGTGCTGATTTTGAGGCAGCAGGTATCCCAGGCCAGGCTGAAGTACAGTGGTAGATTAGAGACACCGAGAGTACTTTCAGTTCTGCCATGAACTAGCTGTGTGACCTTGCAGACAGTTTTTACCTCTCTGGGCCTCAAGTTCCTCTTTGGGCGAATAAATACTTCAAAGTTCTTTTAAAGGTCCTTCTAGATGAGGAACCTAGGGAAAAAGTGGTAAAGAACCTGTCCAAGGTCCCGCCGTTCCTCCTTCACCAACTTGGTCACGGGGTCAACATCCATTCCACAGAGCTCCTCCCTGTGCCTCACCACACCATGAAATGTTTCAGTG
The DNA here is from genome assembly GCA_902168405.1 of Peromyscus aztecus. Lineage (NCBI taxonomy): Eukaryota > Metazoa > Chordata > Mammalia > Rodentia > Cricetidae > Peromyscus > Peromyscus aztecus. The sequence goes on along the minus strand of CABHPQ010153502.1, from coordinate 52,828 downwards.
TTCTTTTCCATCCTACTTACTACTGACTTGCCTGTGTGTGGGCAAGGACATGCTTTGATTGTGAACACCAAAAGCATGTACTGGCGCTAACTGTAGCCAAGGTAAGGACTTGTGAGACACAGGAGCAACAAGTAGCTCATAAAAGTCCTTAGCAACAGTCCCACTGGGACTCAGCACAGTACCACGCCTCAGCTGGAGTGTGGAGGAAAACCAGAAATGTATTCACCCATCTCACTGGCCAAGGGAGGGACAAGGCCCTGGATTATATCCCCGGTTCTGAAATGAGGATAAGAAGGAGAAAGAAGGCGGGAGAGGGAAGGAGGGAAGAGGAGGGGGGAGGGAGGGAGGGAAGGAAATGCAGAGGAAGGGAGGGGGGAGGGCAACCCCAGTTGTCTCCTTTCTTCTTGCCAGCGTTCTTCATTCTCTACTTCTGCTCAATTCACTGCTTGATAGAACATAGCTTTGACAAAAACATTTTATATGGGAAGAGACAAACCTCCTCTCACTCTCTATTCTAAATTCCTAAGAAGGGTAAATGACCAATTTTGGACCTGTCCCCTCAACCTCAGTCCTACTCCACTCTACTAAAGCAAACTAAAGTGGAGGTTGAAGTGGCCTCTGGCCCATGGACTCAAGACTGGGATGGGAGAGACTCCTGCCTAGGAAAGATCTGGCCTCCAACTCTGTCAGGGCCCATGACTAATGCTGGTTTACTCCAATCTCTGAGCCCTGAATGAACACTCATTACATGCGTTCTGAGTCAATGCACAAATGACGATAACCAACTAAAAGTGAAATTTCTGGGAAAGAGAGGTTCACCAAGTGAACCCTACCTTTTGGCTTTAAAAAGAAACTAAAAGGATATTAACTGCAGAACGCAATGAAATGAAGTTCCTAGAAGGCAGTGAAACTTGGCACTAAACACTGACCCACCACTGTGTTAGCCGCGTGCGATGGACAGACAGAAGGCGTGCTCCTGCTGCGGGCCTGCATTTTCTCCAGAGCAGACGAGAGGGAACTGACCATGGGATGACACTGTTTTTGACTTTTCAGTGACTTTTAGGGGTTCTTACAGAGTCTCACATCCCTTTAAAAGTTCTGACATCAGTCAGGAACAGACAGACCCCACAAAAAAGATGCTTTAGAGTTTGCTTCCTCCTGGTTACAACCTTAAAGTCTAAAGAAAGTATCTCATGGGAAACGGTGGCATTTAGGAGCTCAAATCAGCCTAGTCTGGCAATCAGCCCTTCCTCATTTTACAAGAGGCTCAACAACTCTCTATCAACTGGAGGCAGGGGACCCCCAACTTCCTGTTCTGGGGAATATCAATCTTCAGTCATCACTAATGTTGCATGTGTACAGTGCCTAAGGGCTCACATTCTTTCAGAGCTTAGAGTCAGACCCAAACCAAGTTTATATTAGGACCATTCGTGGTATAGTCACCCAGGCGCTGGTTCTGATCCAATCTGCAGTTGGGCCTGGTGTTCACACATCAAGTCATCTGTTGATCATATTTACACTGTTCTTGGGTGGTGATGGTTTGACCTGATTTGTGCTTGTAGCTCTGGTTCGGCTAATGAGTGCTGTGTTGAAACTGGCGTTTGCAGTCTGACTCCTCAGTGGATGCCCAATAGAAAAGACAGATGGACATTTGTGTGGACAGCCGTGTAGGCAGCGTAAGAAGGCATAGTGGAAGGAGAGCCGTGACATGCTATGTTAAATTATTCACACTTAACAGATATTTACAGAAATATTTGTATCACATTCATATAAATGTATCATATTTGGTGTCAAGTTATATTTAGTATTATGAAACACAAACTCTGACAAATGTGCATTTTCCCTAGATTTCATCTTGTTCATGTCTTATGATGCCTTCTAAAGGGAGGAAGTCATTGATGTTGTCTTCTTTAAAATTTAAGGTAATCATCTTTTAAAGAAAAATGGTCCATAAAATATATTTATATATTTATCATCCATGAAATATATTTAATCCTGAAAGTGTAAATCTAATATGGAGCTCCATAGCATCCTTCCTGAGTGCATATTCTTACTGTGTAGAGAAGTTCATTGAGTTGAATAGACTTTGGAGTCTCTATAATTTTGGTGTGTGATGTTTTTAACTTATTTTCAAGTTTTTTAATAGTAAAGTTTACTTTAAAATTAAAATAAGTAAAACAAAATTCCTCGTGGATAAAAGCCTTTGGGAAAATTTTCAGCACCCAAATTCTACCCATGTTACTGTAGCACACCTATTAGGAAAGTCAACACATTTTTTTTCCCTCTAAAGCACTGAAGGTATTCTAGAAAAAAAAATCATACTTCCTGAAACAGTTCCCTTTTAAAAATTAACTTGATCTTCCTCTGACTGCTTTTGGTTGACTAATTATAAGAAATCTCCCCATGATGAAATAGTTCCAATTTTGATTTTATCATAGTGAGGAAAAGGAAACTTCCATTTTTTTTTTTTTTTGCCCCTTAAGAGGCTGCCAGTGCCTCACACAGACAACCTTTCCCTGAAAGAATACATTTTCCAAGGTACAGAATTGTTTACACTTAGACAATTAGTTATTCAGCTGTTTAAATTATAAAGGTATTTCTAAAACTGATAAAGTGGACATGATTTAAAGATTAATCTTGTAAGTTAAATGCTAGCAAAAAAAAATATTGGAATAGAACTAAATGTTGTTGCTATAAAATTATTCCTTATTTTTTTTTTAAATACATCCATGGGTTTGGAGGATGGGTTCTGGGATGGACCTCTAAGAGATCTTTGTGTGAGCATAAGGGGTGAACAAGCCCTTTAGAAATGGTCCTAGAAATGCCCTTCTAGTTGGTCAGAGATGTAAGTGTTAGTGTACACACAAGAAATCTGTAACCCCAAGCACTGTGCACTTCACTGCAGTTAAGTTGGACTTTGGCAGAAAAGCCTGTGTAAGCAAGTGGCACAGCACGGCTCTCCTGGCTTCCCCTCAGCCCTTGTGCCTGCTTTTGTTCCTGGCTCTAAACTCACCAAGCACTCAGATCTGCTTTTTTACAAGTTTCCTGAGGATGACTGGCATGTCTCCACATGAGTTTTTGTCCACTCCTGACATTCTCTACCAAGGGGAGGACTGTCTGTTAGTGGACTGTGCAGGGCGCTCATATACATTCCATCCCAGCCCCTCACCTGATTAACTTGGAGAAACCTAAATATATAGCTGTCCCTCTTGCTTCTTAGTCTCATGAATAGATACCCACTGGAAGCCTTAGTTCAGTAAAAAGTCTTGTCTGGTCAGATCTCCTCTGAACTCTATCAGTTACCAGTTCTAGAAACAGCTTTGGATTAGTTTTGGATGTGATTTGTCACTGCCAAGACTCAAGTAGAAACTGGTCACTCATGAGGCAGTACTGGACGGTGAGGCCCGTAAGAGGTGATTAAGTCCTTTGTTAAGAGTGATTAATGCCATTCTCATATGACTGAATCAATCCTCGTAGGAACAAAATAGTGATCTCAAGAGTGGATTGTTACAAATAACCTCCCCTTGTATGTGTCCATTTGTGCTTCCATTGTGAGTTACAGCAGCATGGGGCCCTCACTAGAAACCAAGCAGGCATACATGCTGAACCTCCAGAAACCTCCAGAACTGTGAGCAAAATGAACCTCTTTTTCTTGTAAATTACCCGATCCCAGATAAGGATGCTGTGACATTGCCCAAGATGAAGTGGAAAGGCCATGCTTTTGTGGGGAAGCCTGTGCTTGCCTGTAAAAGGTTACACCTTTATCACTACTCAGCAACTCATCAGTCTTACTTCTTACATAGTTCCCGGCAGCAATTAGGCTCCTATAGACCCCAGCATTGGAAAGAATCAGTAAAAATCTCTTTCTTCTCTAAAACTAAACCTGTCATACCTGATTTCAGCCAGGGGAAAGCTCGTTACAGAAGGATATAGACTGGTTTTCTATTTGTTTACTTTTAAATATCTTCCATTCTTAAGGAACATCAAACCCACTGTTGTGGTTTGGGTTTGAGAATGCAAATTCATCATCTCCCTTTCCTGTAGAGGCTTTATAAATTAGTTGAAAAACAAATGCAAAAATTAGATACAATGAATCAAATTCTTGACTTGGATACAGGGGCCAAAAGATCTTAAGGGAATTCACGCAAAGCCACCCTTCACAGGCAAGACAGCTGTAGCCTCCCACAGCAAGGACAGCACCTGGCTCCTTGGTCTTACGTACACCATGGAGGGGGAGGACAGGTGCTTCCTGTTTAAAAAAATGACTAGAGAGAGGAGGGTGGGAGACACAGAGAAGAGGGGAGTACACACCAAAGCGGAAGGGGAGCAGTGACCTTACAGAGCAGCCCAGTCCCTTAGTAAGCAGCAGAATTAGCCACATGTACTGAGGGGGCGGGTACAGTGGAAAAGACAAAAGTTCCTTTTACAGCTTCACAAAGTGAAGAGTTTCTTTTCCTGGCTGAAGCACGAGCAGGAGGGACAGGGTGGTTACAGGTCCTGTAGAACGTTGTGACAAGGCCAAAGCTGTGACCTCACTTGACTACTGAGGTTTTGTCCTAGGTCACCAAAATGTGAAATCCAAGAAATATTAGATGTAGATTTGTGAAAGTCACTTAATCTCACCTCAGTAAGTACCATGCCAACAGGCCAGGGTGGGCACTAGTTGTGTTGAGTGACACTGGAGACTGAGGGCCTCTATAGACAGGCAGCTTCCTCCTTTACTTCCTCCCCTTTTCTGCTTGTAGACACTAGGATCTCTCTTGATTTATGGTGTTTGCATGTTCCTTGTCCAAATGTCAAAATGTCTCCTTAGGCAGAGAGGAAGTGGAAGGTGGACTTGATCAAAACATATCATATGTACGTGTGAAATTCTCAATCATTAAAAAAGCAATAAATAAATAAATAAATAAATAAATAAATAAATAAATAAATACATGAAAGAAAAAGGAAAGAAACTAAAGACCAAAGGATTTTATTTAAATAAGCTAGAATTCTCTCAATGGGGGTACTGGTGAGGAGGAAGTAAGGGCATATCTCACTTGGTAGGATGCTTGACTAGCATGTACAAGGTCATGAGTTTAATACCCAGCAGTAGGTAAAACCAGGCGTGATAGCACATACCTGTGATCCCAGCATTCAGAGACAGAGGTGGGAAGATCAAAGGTTCAAGGTCATCCTCAGCTATGATCTACCAATATGAGACCAGTCTGGACCACATGAGACCTTGTCTCAGAACAAAACAAAGCAACACACCACAAATCTCTCAACATTTTCAGTGTGCTATATGCTGCTATTCTCGGATTCTTGTAAGGGAGACTGAACAAAACTGAGCTCACATTCTGATGAGAACTGTGGTGACCATGGGATTTATCTTTAGAGAGAATTTTGCCTACTTATATTTGCTATTCAAGCTTTCGTGTAAACCAGAATGTCAGCAAGCCGGCTACAGTCGCTTGGAAGATACTGAGATAATTGTTCCAAGGGATGATCCCTGTAGGGGAGGCAAGAGATGTAGATAAGATGTTGGCACAACAGATTTATACAAATGACTTGTCCAAGCTTGAGAGTAGCCCTTTTTTCTCCTCACTATATGAGTGATTCTGCCTCTGCCTCCTTGGAGCAGGGATTGCAGGCATGTGTTACCTAGCACACTTGACTTCAGACACTTTCATTCTAATGCAGGAAGCACAGCACAACCACAAATTAACTACTTTTTTAGTGATGAAAAAAAATCACTGAACTCACATCTCTGCTTTGTTTTAATCAGGTAGCCAAAAGGCAGTAGCAAAGGATTTTTAAATAGTGTTTGTTTGCTTGTTTGTTTTTTGAGACAGGGTACATTTTATAGGCTGGCTTAGGAATTACATTCCTCTTGTCTTGATTGTTTGGATTATAGGAGTGTACGACCAGATTTGAGGAAAAATGTTTAGGTTTATCTATTTTATTATTTTATGGGTATGAGTGTTTTGTCTGCATTTATGTATAGGCACCATGTACATACTTGGTGCCTGCAGAGGTCAGAAGAGAGCACTAGCTCTCCTGGGACTGGAGTTACAGATGGTCATAAACTGCCATGAGTACTGGGAATTGAACCCATGTCATTAGGAGGAACAGCAAGTGCTCTTTACTGCTGAGCCAACTCTCCAGCCCCAGAGTTAAATTTCTGTTGCTGTAAAATACTCAGGACATAAAATCTGCTGTCATAAGCCCTGGTAAGAGTAAAGGTTGGCAGCATTAGTTACCTTCACAGAGTTGTACTGCTACTGTCACCATCATCCAATGCCAGGCTTTCCCAACTTCTTAAACTAAAATTCTATACCCAGAATACAAACTCCTCTTTCCCTCCATATTCCGGTCCCTGGAAACCACAATTCTACTTTCTAACTCTACTGATTTTCAAACTCTAGGTAAACACTGACAAGTTTAAACTCATAAGGGGCTTTATTTGTTTAGAAAACTCTCAAGATTCATTCATATTGTATCATGTATAAGAATTCATTTGGAAGACTAAATAATGTTCCATTGTATTGCTAGACTATGTTTTGTCTATTTATTGGTTGATGGACATGAGGTTTATTACAGGGCTTATAATAAACTGGGATCTGAATGTCTGACCCAATGTTTTCAGTTCTTTGTGGTCCATGTCTAGAAACTGAATAGCCAAATTGTGTGATAATTGTACATTTAACCTTGTAGGAACATCACACTTTTCCACTATAGTTGCAGCATTTTAAATTCTCATCAGCAATGTATATAGATCCAGGATTACCATGTCCTCACCAGCACTCATTTATTACAGCTTTGATTAGCATGTCCCTAGTGATTAGTGGTGTAAATGTTAATGACCTTATTGCCCATTTATATATCTTCTTTTGAGAAACATTCTTTGCCTTTTGTTTTTAAAACTCACTGGGTTTTTTGTCTTCTTCTTTCTGACAAAAATAAAGTTGAGTTCTAAGTTTTTATTTCAAGACTTATTTTTATTTTCTTTGATATTTTAAAAGATTTATTTATCTATATTTTATGTGTATGAGTGTTTTGACTTCATGTATATGTGTATACTATGTGTCTTGTGCCCAAGGTGGCCAAAAGACAGTGTCAAGTGCCCTGGAACTGGAGTTACAGACAATTGTGAGCTGCCAACTAGTACTGGGAATTGCACCCAGGTCTTCTGCAAGAACAACAAGCATTCTTAACCACTGATCCATCTCTCCAGTTCACTGTTCTCCTCCTCCTCCTCCTTCAAAGTTTTAGGTTCACAGAAAAGTTTAGAGGAAGGTAAAAGAGTTTCCATATATCCCCAGGGTCCACCATTATCAAAATCCTTCCAAAGGTGGTACACACAGTTTATGAACTCACACGGGACATCATAATTACTCAAAATCCACAATGTACTTTTGGTATTGTGACTTCTACAGGTATCTGTCATTTCATCTATTTTCAATTCCATAAAACACCTCAGTGTTTCTAAGAGTTCAGTGGTTGGGGCTCTTCATTCAGTTTGTCCATCCATCGCAGTCAAGTTTGGATGCACAGGAGCCAGAATCTAAGTTATTTTCCTTGCTGCACTTATCCTAGCCTCTTTGTGAAAGAAAGTGTTTTCCTCCCATTGAATGAAACCGGCACCTGTGCAAAAGCCATTGGCCGTAGATGGTGGATTTAACTTGGGATCCTCACTTCTCCTCTGCAAGCCCGTATGTTTATCCCTATGTCAGTACAACCTCGTTCTGCTGATCGCATCTTTGATGGAAGTTTTACGTAGGAAGTATGAAGTCCTCTGTTATGGTTTGGATGTGAAATGTCCCTCACAGGCTCAAGTGTTGGAATACTTAATCCCCAGGTGGCAGTGCTGTTTTAGAAAGTCATAGGACCTTTAAGATAAGAGACATGACTGGTACTGGCAGAGATGGGTCCTGCTGATGAGCCTTTGAAGGTGGTACCCACTTTCGCTTCCCGCCCAAGCTCTCTGTGTCTTGGTCCTTGACATTAGTTTCTATGGCTCTGTGGGCTGAGCCCATGACAAGGAGGACTTGCAGTTCCTCAAACCAAGAGATAAAACACATGTTTCTTCCTTCAAGTTAAGATAGGTTTTTCTTTTTCAAGATTACTTTGGATACGGTGGGCTACTTGAAATTCTCTGTAAGTCTTAGTATCAGCTTTTCCATGTTCTCAGTGGAGGCCGTTGGAATACAGAAAGGAATGGGTACAAACTTGTGTGGGTATTGACGTCTTCGCAATATTACATTTTCTAACCCATGAGCACAAGATGTCTTTGTACTTTTTCAAAAAAAAATGTTTGCAGTTTTCATACAAGTCTTTTATCTCTTTGGTTAAATTTATTGGCAGGCAATTGTATTGTAATATGTTTGTAAACTGAATTGGTTTTTTTTAATGTGGTGGTTTTGATTGTTCTTTGCCAGAATGTAGAAACATACCTCATTTTTGCATATTGATCTTATAAACTCCAACTATGCCTCCACCGAGGACATGGAAAAGCTGAAACTGAAAATTATAGAGAATTTCAAGTGGCCCACAGTAGCTGCAATAATCTTGAAAAAGAAAACTTGTGATCTAGTAGATTCTTCAAAGCTTTAACTGTATGTGTCGGCTGCCTGGCAATGGTTCACTTCTTCCTTGTGATTTCCTTTTTTCTTTTGTCTGATTTCTCCGACTAGAGTCTATGATGCTGAATACAGAGGTAAATGCAGACATCCTGTCTTGAAGGGAAACGGGCAAATCTAGAAGGGAAAGCTTTTCAGTCTTTCACTATTGAACTAGATTCATCTGCATTTTCCACATATGCCTCTTAACATACTCAAGAAGTTCTATACAAACTCTAGTTTGCTGAGTTATTTTTAATCTTGAAACCATGTTCAATTTTACCAAATTCCCTTTTGCATCAAATGAGATGATCATGTGTTCTTTTTCCTTCATCCTGTTAATTTTAGTTTTTTAGTGGGCATGCAGAGTGATGATCATACATACATTTCATTAAGCTGTTCCTATTTCTCACACTGCCTGTCTCCTCCACCACCTCCTTCATGTTCTACTAACTTAATAAATTTAATATAGTGATTACTTTAAATATTTTTCAACCACTTTTGCCCTCTGATTCAATGTGTATTCCTTCTAATATGTCATATGATTTCATTTGTTAGCATTAGATTGTCACATCTGCATTTTTGAAGGATAGCTGTCTGTAACTACCTTGTGTTTTCTAGTTTCACTATGCAATGCTGAATTCCTGATGCAAGATGGGTTTCCTCCTCCTTCACTGTCTCCTCCCCCTTGACCTCCTCCTCTTTCTCCTTCTCCTCTTCCCTTCCTCCTTATTTTGTAAGAGTTTGTAAAGAATTGGTATTGATTATTCTTAAACATGTAATAGAATTCACTAGTGAAGCTGTGTGGTCTTGGACACTTTGAGAGGTTTTTCACTGTCAATTCAAACTCTGGTGACAAATTTGTAGCAATTTTCTATTTCTTTGTATGTCAGTTTGGATAATTTTTGTTTCTAGGAATGTGTCCATTTCATTTAATTAACTTATCTGATTTGTTGGCGCACACTGTTCCTAGTATTCATGTATAATATTTAATTTCTGCAAAACTGGTACTAATTTCTCTACTCTCATTTCTGACTTCATTAATTCGTGTCTGCTATTTTTCCCTTTTCTGTCTCAATACACACTAATTTTGCTGAAAAGTCAACAAACTATAGAGTTTTATTGACTCTGTTTTTCTGTTCTCAGTTTCACTTATCGCCACTCTAATCTTGCTAGTTACTTCCTCCCTCTAGCTCTGCAGACACAGGCTTAGTTTTCTCTTCTCGTGGTGTATATCCTCAAGATGTAAAGGTGCTTCGCTCATTGATGTTTTAACAGGCACTTGGAGCTATAGAGTTGCCTGTAAGCTCTGCCTTTGCTGTGTTCTTAAATTTGGTGTGCTGTTTCCGTTTTCAACCACTTCTGATTATTTTCCCATTTCTCTTCTGATTTCTTCTTTGACTCTGTTGTAATTTAAAAACAGGTGATTAATTTTCACACACTTGTGATTTTTCCATTATTCCACCCTACTCTGGGTTTCTAGCTTCATTCCACTGTACATATATATATATATATATATATACAATTGCTTTTTCATGAACCAACTCATATGTTTGAGACAACACAAAAGTCACTATTAAATTTTCCATCTGTTCCAATATTCTTGAAGATTGCTCATTATGAAACTATAGATTAAGTGTTTTTCTTCTCTCTAAGCTCTCTGCTCATCCCCCTAGCTTATTTTTCTGCTGTTTTTAAATTGTTACTTTGCATGACTTCTCAGGAGTTACCCAAGGATGGGAATTGGGCAGGGTGCAGCAGGAAGGGAGGGATTTAAAGCATAGCATACTGGACTGGAGAAATGGCTCAGCAGTTAAGAGCACTTGCTGTTTTTACAGAGGACTCAGGGTTTATTTCCCTGTGCCCACATGACAGATTACAACCATCTGTAACTCCAGTTCCAGAAAATCAAATGCTCTTTTCTGATCTCCATTGGCACCAGGAATACACATGGTAATACAGATGCAAGCAAAACACTCATATGCATAAAATAAGATAAATATAATAATAAAATAAAATGTAGCATGCTGAGGCTTGAAAAAAATGGCTCACTGTTTAAGAGTGCATACGGCTCTTGCAGAAGATCTGAGTTCTCTTCCCAGCACCCACATTATGCAGTCTACAATCATTTGTAACTCCAGCTTCATGGGATTCAATGATCTCTCCAGTTCTGTGGGCACATATACTTATATGTGTATATACCTATTCCTGAACTGATATACACATAATTAAAAATAAAATAAATCTTTAAAAAGAAGTGCTATGAGAAAAGCTGGAGAGTATGTACATATTTATTCATTTCCAAGGCTGTAGAGATGGCTTCAAGACTATACACATACTTACACACACACACATAGGTGCAGACATATGTCAAAATGGAAAATTGTACCTTTCAAGTATCTACAGGTTATTGTGTATCAGCTATACCTACGTCTGAGAAGTTGTTACTAATACACTGAGGAATAGACTTTTAAAATAGACATACTAGTGAGCATTCTGCAATGGAGGAAGTTGTGGAAATCTCTGAAAGCTGATGCTCATGGTGCTGTTTTGATGGCATCTTAAATGTAAAGTCAAATGCATGAAACTGATATTGGGGGAATTTCAAAGTGATATGTCCCTGTAGACTAGTTAGTGTGAACTATGTAATGTGGATATGAGTTGGAGACACCAGCATGAAATTATGTTCAGCTAAGAACACATGTATAGATATAGAAATGGTTATAGGTATTCATGTATGTCATGACTCTGAAAGGGGGTGTGATTGAACAGAAGTGACTGCGCTCCATGCTGTCATGATTTCTAAACACTCTTCAACAAGAGAGAGAGAGAGAGAGAGAGAGAGAGAGAGAGAGAGAGAGAGAGA
>CABHPQ010153502.1:23222-41352 GCA_902168405.1 Peromyscus aztecus | reverse complement strand
AGAGAGAGAGAGAGAGAGAGAGAGAGAGAGAGAGAGAGAGAGAGAGAGAGAGAAAGGAGAAAAAAGAAAATATAATCATATGTTTAATACCAAAGGACTACAAATAATTCACCCTGTGAACCCAATACAATCATAAGTAAATATCAGAGAAACCCAAATCAGGGAACAATCTACAAATACCTGATAAATTTGTCTCCCAATTATCAAGGTTGCCATAAATAAAGTCTGAACATCTCTCATAGATGCTTTGCCTTCTGGGACATGTGATTGTATTCCTTTCTTTTTACTCCTTTGCTCCCAATAAGTAGCATTTAGGGAAAAGGAGGGACAATATTACTATGAGGAAACTGGAAAACACTTGTCTGTCCAGTTGCCAAGGTCAACATCATCAGTGATGAGTCATGTTGAAAGAAAGTAATCCCAGGATGATACAATGAGAATGACACTTCACCCCTATGTTCTACTCTTCAGATTCTGTAAACCCAATATAACCACAAGTAAATATCAGAGAAACCCAAATTGAGGAACAGTGTACAAAATACCTGACCAATAGGTCTCCCAGTTGTCAAGGTTATCAAAACAAAGTCTGAAATTTTCTCATAGACCAGAAGAGGCAGCTAAAAGTGATGATGATATTGTTCATATGATCCTGGAACAAAGACAAGACATTCATGAAAAACCTAATAAAATCTAAATAAAGTATGCCATTCAGTTAGTAGTGATGGGCCAATGGTAGGTTTTTAGTTTTGGAAGCATATCATTGTATTAGTTATTTGTTTCATTGCTTAAATCAGATGTCTGATAAACAACTTAAAGGAGAGGATGGACTTACTTTGGGTCACAGTTTGAGAGTGCATTCCATCATGATGATAAAGGCACAGAGGCAGGAGGCGTTCTCAGCTATGGTGTCAGGGTTTGAGGCTCACATCTGGGTGAATCAGTAAGCAGAAACCAGAAAAGAAATATGGTAGAGATGTAGACTCCAAAGCCACCCAGTAATCCAGTTCCTCCAAGTCAGCACTACAATCCAAAGGCTCCAAAACTCAAAGCAACATCACTAACTGGGCACCACAGTCCACATGATGGGAAAGGCATGGCAGCAGGAAAGTGAAGTGCCTGGTCACACTGGCCTGCAGTCAGGAGGCAGAGAGACTTGAATGCTCATGCTCAACTTGCTTTCTCCTTTGCATTCAGTCTGGCATCACAGCCCACAGAATGGTACCACCCACGTTTAAGGTGGGTCTTCCCAACTAACCCAACTGCAAAACTTCCTCATAGACATGCCCAGATGTTTGTCTCCTAGATCCTTTCAAGTTGACAATCAGTATTAACTACATTATTGATTAATATTTCATAGGAGGATAATATTCTTTACCTCCTATGAGATTTTATTTCCGGTCTCCCTGTTTTACTTCACTGGTAGATATGTCTATGTCCTTGTTGGGTTTTGTTTGCTTGTTTGTTTTGTTTTATTGTCAACTTGACACAAGCTAGAGTTGTCTGGGATGAACCTCAATTGAGAAAATGCCTCCATCAGATTGCCTATAGGCAAGTCTGTGGGGAATTTTCTTGACTGATAACTGATACAGGAGGGCCAAGCCAGCTGCAAGTAGTACTGACCCTAGGCAAAGATGGTCCTGGGTTGTATGAGAAAGTAGCCTGAGCAATTCAGTAAGCAGCATTTCCCCATGGCTTCTGCTCCAGTTCCTGCCTCCAGGATTCTGCCTTGAGTTCCTTCCATGACTTCCCTCAGTGATGGACTACCAAGTGTGAGATGAAATATAAAGTTTCCTCCCCAAGTTTCTTTTGGTCATGGTGCTTTATTACAGCATGAGAAACCCTAACTAATATGGTCTATCTTTATGAAATTAGGAAACATTAGACCTCCAACTTTTTATTTTTCAAGATCTTTTGACTCTCCTGGAATCCTTGCAATGTTGCATGAATTTTAGGATGTAGCTTCATATTTCTGAAAAAAATATTAAATTTTGTAGGGGTGGCATTAAATCTGTGGATCAAGTTGGGTAATACTGATATTTGTGTAAGCCAGTCTTTTGTATCTACAACAAAATACCCAAAACCAACAATAACAAGAAAAACCTAAAGGAGGGAAGATTTATTTTGGTCCGTGGTTCCAGAGGTTTTAACCCATGGTCCAGTTGTTATAGGCCTGTCATGAGAAAGAACAACATGGTGCAGAGAGCATGGGCAGAACAAAGCTGCTCACCTTATATGTCCAGGAAGCAGAGAGAGACAGCAAGAAGAAGGAATTGGTGACAAGAGTTACATTCAAAGGTAGGGCCCAGTGACCTACTTCCTAGAGCCAAGTCAATGCCCTAACAATGAACTCACCAACAGATTAACTCATTGATGGATAAAGCTATCACCTTCAGAATACAATCAGCTCTCAGCAGCACCACCAGCTGGTGCTTAAGTCTTTAGCACAGGCCTTTTGGAGGGACAAAATATATCATAACAATATTAAGTCATAGTCCATAAACACGGAGTGTCTTTCCATATATATATATATATATATATATATATATATATATATATATACACATGCACACACACACAAGCATATATAAACTTCAGCAGTGTTTTGTAATTTTATTTATAAGTATTTAATCTCCTTCGTTAAGTTACTGATTATTTTTTATACCTTTCAATATTATCAATAATGAATTTATTCACTTGATTTCCATTTTAGGTTGCTTATTTTAGTGTATAATCTTTGTATGTTTACTTTTTTTAAAAGGTGCGAGTGTACCATGTGCATATCTGCTGTCTAAGGAAGAAGGTATTGGATCCTCTGGAACTGGAGTTATAGGTGATTGTGAGCCACTATGTGGGTGCTGGGAACCAAACCCAGGCTATCTGTGAGAGCAGCAAGTGCTCTTAACCATTGAGCAAACTCTCCAGACTCTGCATGTTGACCTTTATATATTATTGTTTATATGGTAGTTCTAACTCTTAGATCCTATTTGGTCACTTTGTGCAATCCTTTAACAGTGCTATTAAATTTGTTTGGATAGAACTTTGCTAAGACTATTCGTATCTGTCTTTATAATAGATATTATATAGTTTTTTATAGTGTTGTTGTCTGGCTTTGGAATTCATAAAATAGTGACATCTTGAAATGAATTAGTATCCTTTTCCAATGTTCTTGAGGGGTTAGAGGATGATTGGTGGCATTTCTTTAAATATTTGGTAGACTATGTCAATGAAGCCACCCTAGGCTTTTCTTCAATGGGAGGTATTTGAATGTTGGTTCAATCTTATCACGTTATAGAGTTTCTTCATGATTCATTCTTGGAAGGCTTTGTGTCTGTGGGTGTTTGTCCATTCATCTAGGTTATCCAACCTATTGATGTCTTGTTCATACTTCTCTTTTATAATCTTTTATCTTTCTGCAGAATTGGCAGTAGTGACCCTGCTGTCATTTCTGATTTTAGTAATCTGAGTCTACATTCTTTTGTTCTTAGTCAATCTAGTTAAAGTTTTATTGGTTTTTGTTGATCTTTTTGAAGAGCCAACTTTTGGCTTCCCTGATTTTCTCTATTGTTTTTCTATTCTCTATTTTGTTTATCTCTACTGTAATCTTTATTATTTCCTTCCTTCTGCTGGCTTTGGGGTTAGTTTGTTCTTCTTTTTCTAGTTCCTTAAAGTATAAATTTAGGTTGTTGATTTGAGATCTTTCTTAATGTAAGCATTTATAGCTATAAATTTCTGTTCAGCAGTATTTTCACTACATCCTGTAAACTTCAATGTTGTATTCTAACTGCTCTTGTCATTTCTTCCCTGATTCGTTGTTTTTTCAGAGTGTGCAGTTTAATTTCCACATACTTGTGAAGTTTTCAGTTTTCCTTTTGTTTTTGATGGGGTGAGGAACAGTGCTCGGGGTCAAACCAGGGCCTCTCACAAGGTAGGCAAGAATGGTGCCAATGAGCTAGACCCTCAGCACTCTTTTTATTGATTTCTAACCTCTAGTGTGTCCAGAGGAGACATTTTGCTGGATACAAATATTTTTAAATATATAGAAATGATTTTGGTGACATAACATACAGTCTATCTTAGAAAATATC
Source organism: Peromyscus aztecus (assembly GCA_902168405.1). Classification (NCBI taxonomy): domain Eukaryota; kingdom Metazoa; phylum Chordata; class Mammalia; order Rodentia; family Cricetidae; genus Peromyscus; species Peromyscus aztecus. Next base: position 37,267 of record CABHPQ010153502.1, on the reverse strand, counting down.
ACACATGCTTTTGAGGAAAATATGCACTCTACTGTTGTGAGGTGAAATATTTTATATGTCAGCTGTTGGATCTGCTGAATTCATAGTGATGTTTGAACCTTCTGTCTGAATGCCGGATCTTTATTATTGAAGTGTGTTATTACTGTAGAACTATCATTTCTCCCTCATGGAAGCTCCTGTTTGCATCACATATTTAGAGACCCCCCTGGGAATGTTTAGGATTGTTGCCAGGTACAAACAGTTATTAATATGAAATTCCCTTTTTGCCTTATAAATTTTTAAAATCTGTTTTGTATGTTATCAGTATACTTCTTCCAGATCTCTTTGGTTATTACTTACATGGCACATATGTTTCATTGTTTTATTATCAGTGTTTTTCATTTATTTGAATCTAAAGTATAGATAGCATATCATTGGATCCTACTTAAAATTCTACTACTGCCTGTCTTGGCATTCAAGAAATAAGTCCATTACATTAAAGAATTTTCTAAACAAAGACTTATTTTAGCCTTTTTTCTATTATTTTCTATGGGGCTTGTGGGGTTTGTTTCTTGCCTTCTTTTTGGATATTTGGTATTTTTTTTTTTCCGATGCATAGATGCATCGTCGGGGACTCGAACCCGGCACCTCCGGGTCCAGAGGCAGAGACCCTAGCCTCCGCGCCACCGCTCGGGTTCACGGTATTTTTGTTTTTATTTTGTATATAAATGCTATAGTTATATTTTGGGGCTACCATGGATCTTACTCAGCTTTCTAACAGTTGGATTTGGATTCACACCTGTTTAAGCCCTAAAGCATACAAAATTTCTGTTTCTATACAACTGTGGCTCCACCTTTAAGTTGCTGATGTTACAAAGTGTGCATACTCAAGAACAAGTCCACACAATGTTTCTCTGTGTGCTTGCCTATTGGGCTGAACAGAAATGGAAAGGGGAGTTTAAAAAGCAAAATTAACTTGTACTTGTTTTTACAATTTTCCATGTAAATGAATTCTAGCAGAGAGATTTATTTCCTCTAATGGCCCCGAGTTCTGCCTAACATTCTTTCATCTTTAAAGGACTTCAGTTAGCGTTTCCTGCCAGGGAACACACAGTAACAGATCTTCTGGCTTTTGTTTCTCACAAAGCCTTTGTCTCACCTTCTGTTCTTTAAGAATGGTTTTGTCAAATGCAGACTTCTCAGTCAACTTTTTTCTTCCTTTCCAGTGGTTAGAATATCAATGCCTCGTGCTATACAGGATTTTGGAAGAATGTACACAGAAATTCTTAGTGAGGATCACTTGCATGTGTTTGGTTGGTGATGTCTACAGTTTTCAACATTTTCTTCCTCTTGACTCTCAATAGTTTGTCATAGGTCTCTTTGAATTCCTCCTAATAAGATTTATTTTGTGCTGTGGGATGGTCTTTCTGCATGCTATAAATATATGTTGCTACCATTGGTTAATAAAGAAGCTACTCTGGCCTATGGTAAGACAGGTTATAGCCAGGTGGGAAATACAAGAGAGAGACAGGGAGAAGAAAGGTGGAGTCAGGGCAGGTCCATCCAGCCACGCAAGAAACAAGATGCCAGTAGACTGGTAAAGCCACAGCCACATGGCAAAATATAGATTAATAGAAATGGGTTAATTTAAGATGTAAGAGCTAGCTAGCAATAAGCCTGAGCCATAGACCAAACAGTTTGTAACTAATATTAAGCCCCTGACTGGTTACTTGGGTACTGGCAGGCAGGGAGAAAAGCTTCCAGTTACAATTTTGGGCTTGTATATTCATATCTTTCTTATATTTTGGGGCATCTTAGCCACTGATCCTTTAAGTAACTCTCTCCTGTTTTCCTCCTGGGTTTCCATGATGTGCATGCTGGTCTGCACAGAGATGTCCACCCAAATTCTGGCTCTCAATCTTCTTCTCCAATGTTTCTCTTTTAATTCCTGACTTGGTAATTACAATTGTCCTATTTTCAAGTCCATATTTGCTTTTGACTCTTTGTCATGACTTTTCAACTCCAGTACTTTTTTTAAAAAAAAAAAAATAATCTTTTTTAATTAAGAATTTTTTATTGATTTTACATACCAACCACAGATTCCCCTCTCCTCCCTCCCCCTGCTCCCCAACCTACTCCCCTCAGCCCACCCACCCCCATTCCCTCCTCCAACAAGGTAAGGCCTCCCATGGGGAGTCAGCAGAGCCTGGTACATTCAGTTGAGGCAGGTCCAAGCCCCTCCTCCTGCATCAAGGCTGTGCAAGGTATCCCACCATAGGTAGTGGACTCCAAAAAGCCAGCTCATGCACAAGGGAAAGATCCTGATTCCACTGACATGCATACACCTGTTCACAACCACACAAACACAAGTTAATAAATAAATGTAATAAAATATTTTAAAAATAAAAGCTAAATGAACTATATATCTTCTCTTGAGCCTATTAGAGACCTGGAGTACACAGAAATACCCTGTCCAAGGACAGAAAGGACCTTCTGAGAATGGTGCATCAAATGCATTCTCGACTTCTGATATTCCCCATTTATGGTGGATATATTGGGATATGACCGCCTTACAATTCTAGGATCATCTTTAACTTAGGGCTCTTCGGATTTATTTCTCTATAAGTAGAAAATTTCAATGATGATGTAAAAATAGATCTTCAAGTTTGTGCATGAGAATCTTTTTAAATTGATCTTGCAAAGTTCATAGGTTTCTCTCATATAATACATAAAATACGTATTATTCTGTAAATATATATTGGGGACATTTTTTGACCAATAATATACCCACACAGATGTTACTGTGAAGGAATTTGGGGAGGATTGGGAGCCATCTCTGAAAGAACCTGTGTCTCCCAAAGACTGTCAGATAGTCAAGGTTAGGATAATCACAAGTACCACATATCCAAATTAAGATGGATTGTTCCAAGTTAAGGTATTATAAGCCCATTCTCAGGTCATTCATTCATCATACATGGGTATCATCAAATTATCTTTTCAAAGTATGGCATCATATGCTTTACTTTCTCAATATTTACTATTGTTTTGAGCTTACAATGTTCAAACATTAGGCAAAGAGGAAGCCTCCTGTGTGACATGATGATATGCTCTACAGTGGCACTTGGGAGCTTTGCCTTCAAGCAGGTCTCATCGTATCAGGGCTCAGTTGGGGACATTGGAAAGCACTGTGTCTACACAGATTCTTCTTCACTCAGCACGTCATCTTCTCTGCCACCATGTGCTAATGTTGGGACGCCATCATTACCTCTTCCTTGTTGACCATCAGATTCACCTTTTTCTCTGACCTGCTTATTTCCCAACACTTATGTCAGTACTGTATAAAGTTTAGAATGTTAATCATGTGTTTAAAAATGAGGAAAACAGCATGCTGTGGCCTCGCCATAGTGGTACGTACTCATTGCTCACACCTAAGGGACGAAATAATCGCTTGGGAGCATTCAAAATATAATGATTTTACTATAAGCTACTTAACAAAAGAAGTTGCCATTAAATTTAATGGAGTTTTTTGTTTATTTGTTTGTTTTTGTTTTGTTTTCTTTTGTTTTGTTTTTTGCTTGTAACGTCTACATTTTCCACTTGGAAGTTAACCCAGAGGCATCCATTGTTTTTCAACAGAACCTGTTTTCTATGTTTGGGCATGGGGCCACTATCCATGCAGTTTCCCCAAGCTAGGAACCCAGAGTCACCATTGGCTCCTTCTCACTCTCACTTCCTACTTCCAATTAGTCTCCATAACTAGTGAGTCTCCTGCCTTATCTTCTTCAGCCCCTACCTTTCTGCTCAACCCCTGCTGTCCATCTTGATTGAAGGCCCTCATGGCTTTTCTGTACTGGTTTTCTCACTGATTACTTTCCCTTCAGAACCAATGTCCTACCTTGGACTCAAGGTGTTCATCCTATAATCCAAGTCTTTGCAAGGTTTCGGGAATTGAGTTTGGGAGCACTGAGGACATGTCCAGGCCTCCCTTCCATCCCTCTCATGCCTCCATGCTTGGTATTCCATACTTAGACCCCAAAGGCACAGAGTCTCTCCCTTGCGAGCAGGCTTTTGTAGAGATATCACTCCTTTTGGAACTGTCCTTTTCTCAGGCCTCCTTACCTAGTTAGTGACTAGCCCTCATGGACTGCAATCTTGACTGGTGGCTCTTAGCAAACAGGCTTGTATATGAATGCTGCCTTGGTCATTTGCTTGGCTTCCTAGATCTTATTTTTTTTAATTCATTAGTAGGAGAAAATAATAGCAACCTTATGATACTTTTAGGAACTAAAATGGTAACTATAAAGGACCTTGTAGTTTAAAGTACAGCACTATGAGACCTTGAAGATACAGAGAGGAAAATGCCATGTTGTATCAAGTCCTACCCCAATGACCTTGTTTTACCTTAATTTCCTAGATAAAAGCTTTGACTCTGAATTCAATCTCAAATGTGAGCAAATTCTTAGGTCCTAGTTTAGAATTTCAACATGTGAATTCAAAGGCACACATCAGCTTAACGTAACATTCCTCAACTCCAGCTTCCACTGGGTGCCAACCCATCCATTCTAACCCATCTATTCTTTCTCTTCTCCCCATGGACTTGGACAATCAGCAACCACTGCTGGTTTGTCCTTTGTCTGCTTAGGTTCTATCAAACCTGGTTCACCAGTCATTAAGTAAATCCTCTCTAAAGTTCCCCAGCCTCTCTGGGTGAGTTCACTTTCCTGCCTGGATGCTGGAGCACGCCTTTCCCACTCTACTCCAACACTTAATGATACAACTGACTTCTCTATGTTCCTTGTGGGGTGAAAAGTTCTTTAGAAGTAAAAACCGTGATGTTTAGCTTTGTATCTTTAGGTCAAGCTATATCTGCAGTATGTAGATAATCAATATTTGTGGACCGATTTCCTCACTGACTAAGGCACACTTCTTCATACTAGCTTGGCACTCTCCTCCTCACTGACAAAACTACAGAAGCTGAGTTTAGAGTCTGAAGACTCTCCGGTATGTCAGACATTGACGCTTTGGTTGCTATAAAACCAGAAGTGGGAGAGTTTCTGAGGAGGGGCCGGTGATGGAGTGAGAACCTGGGACAGCAAACATTCTATTTCTCCTTACTTTGTGTGGCCTGAAAAAAGTCACTTCATACTTTAACAGGTTTAGACTAGACTGTGATGATCTGTAGGAGGCCTTCTAGTTCTACAGTTTGATTTCTGTTAATGTCTTCAAAGGCAGATTTGGTGATTTAGATGATTATTCCTAATCAGATCATAAAGCTGGGTTTTCCTCCATAAATGTAGGATAAAAGGTTTCTCTTTAAAAGGCTGAGCACTACCAACTTGCACCTTCATAATAACCTGCTTTTACTGTCTAAATTTGTGACCTCTCTAAAGTCCAAAGGTTTTTCTTAGAGATGTACCTCTGAGAATCCTATGAAAGGGAAGGCAAATGGATGAGGATGGAAACCCACAAACCACCCCCCCCCCAAAGCAAGAGCACATTCTATACAGCCCTTATTCTTCTGGGCATAAGACACCTGCCTCACTCTCTTCATTATAGTCCCCTTTGGAAAAGATCATTGATGGACTAAGATCTCCAGAATACAACATGAGGATATGTCAGTCTTATATTTCTGACCGTAAGTCACCAAAGCTGTTGAACTTGAAACACATATCAGAGGGTATGTTTGAAAATGTCCTACATAGAAAAAAAAATCAGGGCCATGGAGTGCTGTGGAATGTTCTGTATGGCAAATGTGTTGCTAATAAAACACTGATTGGCAGTGACTAGGCAGGAAGTATAGGCGGGGCTAACAGAGAGAATTAAAAGAACAGGAAGGCGGAGGGAGTCACTGTCTGCCAGCCACCGCCAGGACAAGCAGCTTGTAAAGATGCCGGTAAGCCACGAGCCATGTGGCAAGGTATAGATTTATAGAAATGGATTAATTTAAGCTATAAGGACAGTTAGCAAGAAGCCTGCCACGGCCATACAGTTTGTAAGCAATATACGTCTCTGTGTTTACTTTGTTGGGTCTGAGCGGCTGTGGGACTGGCAAGTGAGAGAGATTTGTCCTGACTGTGGGCCAGGCAGGAAAAACCTTAAGCAACAATGGAGACAACTTTAAAGCTTGGCCAACTCAAGATAAATCAGGCTATATAAAAATTAATTGTGTACATATCCTTCTTTCCAGTAGACTTATCAATGGATGTGTACTAAGCGTGGGAGAAGTTTTGTTTTTATTTTTGTATCTCCAAATTCTGACACAAAGCCCAGAACATTAAATATTGGTTGGTTGAATAAATATAAAAGATCCTCAGGTGCTTGAGATGGGCATTGTGCCTGGTGCATTTGACACCAAGTCAGTGAGTGAGCTGTGGGCAGCAGACAGCAAAGAGATTTCAGTAAGGATGATTAATTGAGGCATTTATGTGCTAACCCACCACACTGAGGCACTCTGAAAGCCTGTAGGAGACTGTTAATCTTATTTTCAAGCTGTCCTTTTAAGCACCGTAGTCCCAATTTGACATCATCAGGCTCCTGGGCTCTCTCATGCTGATTCCGTGATGGTTTCTAAAGAAAACACTCACATGGAAGCAGACATGAATGCTGGATTACTTTGACAGAGATCAAAATACATTACTCCCCATCACCAAATACTGATACCCACTTTCCTAAGCCAGCCAGTATTTCCTTTCCGGAAAGCAGAAGGGTTCTCAGCACGTGTTCCAGGCCAGTGTTGCCAGTGATGTGCAGTGATTGCAGACGGCCATTCTCTTCCTACATTTTACAGGTAAGATTTCCTTAAATGAAAAGGAAAGTGCTTAAATGATTGTTTTGTTTCTTATTTAAAGATAATCCCCATTTCACCAAAACACACCATAGACATAAGGAAACCAGCTGCCCTGTATTGCTCAGGACCAAAGTGGTTCCTGGGACATTGGATTTTCAGTTTGAAAATCAGGAAAAAGTTTACCAAGCAAGAACAAATAAGTCACCTCACATGACACACACCCTCTATCAAGTCAAAGAGCCAAATTATTTCCTTTTGCAGCTGATAAACCAGACATCAAGAAATATTACTAAGTTTAAAACAATAGGGGTAACCTTGCAAACAAAAAACACATTTACATATATTATAAATATCCATATAAAGCACATGTATTATATATCTTTAAAGAAATACAAAAAGAGTGGTAAGGAATTACTTATGCGGAACTACTACATTTAACAACTAACTAGATGACAGGTGTCCTGTTTAAAATGTTAGCTCTGCACACCACTTCATTAGACATTTGCTCCTGTTGCTCTATGGTGCTCAGATACACAACTGCAGACTTTGAAATCAACACCTCTACAGGCCCTAAAGTGCTAGAGTTTCTATCAATCAACAGAAAACTAAACGTCCTTTTGTAGCAAAAAGCAACTGCCTGCCATGGTGTGAGGAAAATATCAGCAACGCCAAGAGCCTGCCGCTGTTTGCTTAGTAGTTATGGACACTACAAAACAGCAAGAGTTCTTCTTACATTAGGCTCATTTGTAAAAGCACTGTGATGGGGAAAGATGCAGCATACCACCTAAGTTATGTGCCAGGCCATCTTCCTGCCACCCACTCTATACCTGCATCCCACCCTGCCATTGGGCTGCCCTCCAACCCCTTGGAAAGCATGAAGGGGAACTGCTACTTCAAAGTCACAGGTTTTGTGTCTGGAGAGACAGAGAGCTTACATCACCTTGGAGACAGGATGTAGCTTCATTTGAGAAAAATCACCACCAGAGACCCTTTAGTAACACACAAGAGGAAAGAAATATTCTCTTGTACGTTTGAGTGAAGTAGAAGGGGAGTTGAGGCTATTACTAAACCAAACATGAATGTTCTAGTCTGTTCAGTGACACAAGATGTGCAAGGCAAATAGGAGGTCTTTGCCACAGTCCTCTCAGGTCCTTGGGGAAGTATAAGACAAGTCAACAATAATCTTGTGTGACTCAGGAATACCTCAGGCTTCCCTTGCTTAATTCTCTGGGCACCAGCTTTCCTTGTGCTAGTTGGTGTCTGGATAAAGGTTATGGAGGTGAGACAAAGCTATGAAAAATCCAGAGCAACTAGAACTTTAGTGATGGGAGGTCATTTCCAGGAAACATGAATTACTGGTGCTAGGTGGTCGCTCTGGGTGAGATTGTGTCTTTTGGGTCCTATCCTTGAAGTTAACAGGCAGTGCTCTGTTAAAAAAAAATTCTAAGTGTAGCATAGTGGTTAATGGACTTTTGGCCCATAATCAACCTGAGGTATGTTCACTGTGTGATGAGTTTCTCAAACTTATAGGACTTCAATGATGACTGACTAGTCAAAACAATGATAACTATTAACAAAGGTAAAACCCAAGACAGAATTTCAGTAGCAACAGTGTTATTTCATGCTAAATGGACTTCCCCGTCACGGTGAGTGAAATTTCTCTTGGGACATTCCATTATCTCAGGAAAGCCCCTCCTCCCTCTAGCCCCATCCAGGCTATGTATGTGCCTTCATTTCCAATTCGATTTTGGTTTCATATAGAGTAAATAATTTTTATAAATGAGCAAAACAAAGCTCAAGCCCTTCTTTTGGGAGGAGTTCCAAAATTATATCAGTAGACAAGTGCAAGATGGCTAAGGCAGCCAGAACCACTTCGCAGAACCACGCTGAGCCAAGGCACCCTTTGCTGTCTGTGCTTCTAGGCTAGCCTCTGGCCCCTTTGGGCATGTGAAGAAGCAGAAGTGGGCCTCAGAGAGGTGACTGCCTGTGCAGGTACAGTATGTTCCAATGGATGGAGTCCTCTGACCAGGAACACTTAGAGGGTATCCCACTCTCCCCCACATTGCAGTGTCTATGGTCAGTTTGAATAGGGTTTGATGAAGGTCTAAAGACTGTGCCTAGTGTACTAAAGAGAGGCAGAGTTGATAAGCCTCCTGGTTGTGTCTAAAGCCCAAGTGAGTTGGAGTGGTAGCAGATGGGTGGGTGGGTAGTAAAGCAAGGGTCAAGTTGGATCTTATGTCAGTTCTGTCCTGCCAAATACCAAGATAAAGTCAAATATTCTACAGGGGCTAAGAAGACGTCAGTGGTTCAGATATTGCTAGTTGTTTAGGCATAGTTACCAGCCATAAAAAGGTTTTATTTACACATTATACATTTTAAAGACACAAGTTCATTGTTGCAGAACCCTTCTGGGCAGGCATAGAGAAGGACTTGGGTCAAACCATTCCCTGCAGGGAAAATAACCCACCAACAATATCTAAGATGGAAGTGACTAGGCCAGGCAGAGTTTCTCATCCAAAGCTCAGACAACAGACTATCAAGGAGTGGAACTTCAGAAAACCGTGGAATCTGACACATCAGCAGTGTAGGAAAGCACCCTTGCAAAATTAGCAATCTCCTCCCCAGTCAGCCCCCTCCTCTTCTCTCTCCCCTACCTTTCTACTGCCTTTCCCTACTCTCCTCCTTGCTAACTCTCCCCCTTTCTCTACTAGAGACACATTGTGTCTGTCTTTTTAAAATGCAAGTCTATAGGAGTTTGGTCACTACTAGATCATACAACCATCACTCTATGGCTCTAGGGAACTGATATTGCTCTGGGGAGGAAAAGGCAAAGTTGAGTGTCCTCCACTTGGGAGACATCCTCCCAGCACTTGGGAGGCAGAGGCAGGAAAATTATGAATCTGAAGAGAGTCTTGGCTATAGAGAAACTTGGAGGTTAGCTTGGACTACACAAACTTTCTCCAGTCTTGGGCTATCTCAGACAAAAAGAAAGTAAAAAGGAAGAGGAAAGGGAGGGTGGGAAGCAGAAAGAGGAAGACAGGGAGCTTCAGGGTTGACAGAGTGTCTTGTGTATAAATGCATGAACGATTAGTGAAACTCATGCCTGGGACAACTGAACAGCTTCCTGGCTATGCTTCTTTCCTTATCCATTGGAAATTTCCACAGACTGGAGGTTTGAACAAGAAAGGCCCCCATAGGCGCATATGTTTGAATACTTGGTTCCCAATTGGTGGAACTGTTCAGGAAGGAGGTGTGGCCTTGTTAAAGGCAGTGTGTCATCGGGGGTAGGCTTTGGGTTTAAAAACACCAGGCCATTCCCATTAGTCTGCTCTGCCTTGTACTTGTGGATCAAGATGTAAGCTTCCAGCTACTACTCCCATGCCATACCTTCCTGCCTGCTGCCTTGCTCCCAGCCTACCATGAGGTCATAGACACTACCCTGGAACCGTGAGCCCCAAATTAAACACTTTCTTTTATAAGTTGTGTTGATCATGGTGTCTTATCACAGCAATAGACAAGTATCCAAGACAGAAATTTAACATCATCCTGGCTGTGTTCCTTTCCTTACCTAACAAATTTTCTCAGATTAGGAACCTATTTTGTGTGCTGGATGCCAAGTTCAACAACACCTTTTCCTGGGAATGGCAGTATAACTCAGTGGCAGAATATGTTGGAGGCCCTAGCTTCAATCATCAACACCAAAACCAATAAATAAATAAACAACTGGCCTCTGCCTTCAAGAAACTACAGTTTTGGCAATGGCTTGTTGTGTTGACAGTACCAGACATATAGTCTATGACTTGTGTGTTTAAAAAAAAAAGCATCATTTTCCACCCACTGTTAGGAACTAGTGTTCTGTCTTTGCAGGACATTGATTAATAATCTGCTCACCGTTTCATTCCTTCTAGGTCTTGCCAATATTCCTGGACTTTACAGGTCAATAGGCTTTATTAACACTCAGATAAAAGCCTGACAGAATCTCCCTAGATCCCAAGCCCCTCTCACTGCTCCACCAGTCACCTGGGAACCAGGCCTCTTGCCCCTCTCCTCTGAATCACAGTGCACATACCTGAAGTTCTGAGATCTGAGCTCTGTAAGCCTCTTGTCAGAAAGAAGGAAACTACATTCAGAAGGCTGACTGAGGGCTGGAAACAGGTGGCCTTTTGAAGGACTATGTGATCCTCTATAGAGGTCAACCCTGTGGCTAGGCTATCATGTAGGCTCAGAGGCCTCAAGTGGCCATCTGAGCATCTTTCCTCTGGACAGAGCTGCAGAAACAGAGAAAACAATCAGTGCTTTTGCTTCTGGAGTTCTGGGCTCTGCCTTGTTTCTTCTTTCCACACTAATTAGTATCTGTCTGCCTTTCTTTTCCTTTTAGTGCTTGGGCCAAGGCCTACTGTACAACTACTCACTTGAGTAGAGGTTTCTCTGAATTCTCTGAAATTATCATGAGCATACCTAATGATCTGACTTGCTCTCTTGAACTTCTGCTTGTGGACTTTCATACGTCATGACAAATATGGGCTGGTCACAAGACATTTATTGTGTCATGAATACTTCACACATCCGTGATGTTGGCAATGCTGAGGACGGGGGAAATGATAGGAAGAAAGGTTTTGGATGCAATCCTTTTATGGAGCGGAAATCCACTTGGCTCTGGCCTTTACAGCTTTTATGAATGAGGGAAACCACAAGTGAACACACACATTCTACATTGGATATGAAATACACTAGGTTGGTTTAGATTTTCCCTCCTTTTCATAATCAGAAGCTACAGAGAGAAAAACTCATAGAACTGCAAGAATTCAAAAACAGATACTAATCATGCTGTGATGGAGGGAGGGAGCTTTAGGTTCTAGAATGAAGGTAGGCGATGGAGAGAGACAGAAACTCTTGTAAGGGAACTCTCTCTCACACACACACAAAGAACCACACTCTATTGACGTCTGATGTTAATCATCTTTTCCACCTCTTCTCAAAAATGAAATTTAAGGATTTGAGATGAATTCTGGGCATGTGAGTATTCTAGAAAGACCCAAGGCAAATGCAAGCAAGTGTTAACTCTGTCAAGAGACAGGTGAGCTCATGCTCTAAGCTATAATCATAGTAATGTTAATAACAATAATAGAAGCATAGGCACACAAAGAAGTATTCCAAGTGGATGGCAGAAGAAAAAAAAAAACACATTTTGTGTTTGTCATTTATGAATGTGTACCAACTTACGAACTAATTGTGCTTTGAGAAGCCAGCCTTTCTACTGGAAACAGTGATCGGCGGAGAGTGAAGGAGAGTAAGCAATTGTCTGGTTGTCTTCATAAACTCATATTCTAGTGGACCCATTTTAAGGAGGAAAATGCTGAGAAAGTGCATCATCTTGCCCAAGGTATTCCTAAGGGTTGGGGATAGAAGGTGGTCATGTGACTCCCCTAGTGGAGTCCATTACCTATGCTGACCCTGATGGCATAATGGCGGGATGGTGCAGAGGGCAAGAGGGCAGGCTGCCCCTGGGACCAGGAGGAAGAAGACATGAGGGGGACAGGAGCAGTCCAGTCCCATAATAAGGAGCAGAGGCAGGCCACAGTCTCACCCTGTGGGCAGCCACAGTGTGAGTGCCCATTAAGGGAGGCAATGCCTCTTATTGCCCAGGATGGGAGTGTACAAGAAGAAAAATGACACAAGACTGAGCCAATGAGCTCTTCCCACGAGTTTTTAGCACTCTCTATAAACTCTTAAAATATTTTTGCATATGTTTGCCTATTGTGTGTGTGTGTACACTCACAGGTGTGGTCAGGGGACAACTTACAGAACTTGCTTCTCTCTTTCTACCATGTGGTTTCCAGGGACTGAACTCAGATCATCTGGCTTGGTAGCAAGAACCTTTACCAGCTGGGCCAACTCAACAGCATCTCTTTTTTCCTGGTTTTTGTTTGTTTGTTTTTAGTACCTCCCCACTGGTTTCTCAGCCAACAGTCCATTAATCAATTTAACAAATGTTTACTCTATTTTGTGCTACTTGCTATCCCGGGCCATATGGCAAAGTAGTGAATAAGACAGAAAGGCCCTTTTCAGGAGGTTGCTATCTTATGAGATAGGTCAATCTTAAGCAATTAGTAATTTCTGATCATAGTGCTATGAAAAAAAAATAAGATGCAGTCATGTTATAACTACCTGAAGTATCCCATCTAAATTTGGTAGTTTAGTGGAAAGAAGAGTCTCTAAGACAACCTTTGTTCTGAGACCTCAAAAGAAGCTATGCAAAGACTTGGGGATTGAGATGTCAGTAGCACAGGACCCTGGGCAAGATCAAGCTAGGAAGTCAAAGAAAGAGCAGCGCAGCCTCTGAGGCTGATCCCAAGTGGACAGAGGGGTAAAAGATACAGGGCCAGCAGAATCGGACCTGTCACATCAGCTTGAAGCATGGCATGTCTTTATTCAACAAGTACTTTCTGGGTATCTACTCAGTGCAGGGCATTGTCAAGAATACAATATGAAAACTGAGAAACCTCTAGCTCAGTGGTTCTCAATCTCCCTAATGCTATAACCCTTTAATACAGTTACTCATGTTGTGGTGAACCCCCCATCATAAAATTATTTTCTTTGCTACTTCATAACTGTAATCTTGCTAGTTATGAATCCGAATGTAAAATCTGTGTTTTCTGACGGTCCTGTGAAAGGGTTGTTCGACCGCCAGGTTGAGAACCACTGCTCTAGCTGAAGGATTTTTGCGCCTGTAAAAGGAAATTTAAAATTTAGGATGGATGATGGATGGACCTCAAATAATTTTATTACATGCTAGAATGCAACCTACTCTAGACAAAAATCGCAAAACAGGTAGGCGGGGTGGGAGGCTTTCTGGGAGCAGTCATCTCAACACATTTCCCTGAAGGAGACCCTCGACCATTTACAGCCTCCAGCGGCCTTCCTCTCCTAGACCAGCCAGGGTCCTATCTCTGCAGAGGTGAGTCACCTAGCCCACCTCTCCCAGAGCGTGCTCCTTCTCGGTCTGGGTTGGGTGGGGCAGGGCCACAGGAATCCCCCGCCTAAAACTGTTGGCTCAGAAAACCCAGACAGGGGAGCCCCGAGCCCAGGCTCTGTTTAGCACCTGATTCACCCAGGGAGTCAAGGCCCTAGACACTGCCGGTAACTGGCATCAGGGAGCCCCAGGGGAAAACGCCTTTGGGGACTTGGGTACCCCCTACCGCGGCGACCGCCTCCACCCGCGGCGCGCTTGCGCGAACCGAACTGCGGGCTTAGGTGCGCGTGCGCGCTGGGCGTCCGG